>CABHPH010170988.1:0-38453 GCA_902168325.1 Peromyscus nudipes | reverse complement strand
CTGGCTCTGCAGTGCTCCCACAGCACCACTGGCCCACTGGCTGGCTCGGCACTAAGCAAGTCACTCATTTTTCTGGGTTTGTCTTCTTGGCTGTAAACCTAGACGGAACCTGCTCCCCGCAGGCTGACAGGAGGATTAAACGAGAATCAGAGGACATGACATGAAGTAACATAAAATAAATTTCAAATAACAAATTCTGTATAATACATCAACGTTATCACTCCCCACACTACAACATAATAGAGTAAAATAGAATCTTCCACCCTGGTCTCCGTATCAAGACAGCAAGGAGCAAGGGTCTACACGGGAGATGCTGACCCACCATGGGACCAGCCTCTGAAGGACTGGCACCCAGTAGGTGTCAACACATGGCTGCCATCCTGTGGTTAAAAGCAGCCTCATCTCCCTGGGCAGTAGCGGGATCCCTGACAATCAGTGGGGAGTGAGAGAAGGCAGCGAGTTCTTGATTTTGACTCTGTCTGACGTGAAGCCACAACTGTTGGCACAAGAGACAGACATCTGTCAGCCCCGTCAGGCAGCTCATCAGGTTCCCTGAAAAACCTCTCAGCACGTGCTCACTGCTGTCAGCTCCGGTTAGGCATGGAGACGACAAAACCTGGAGGCTAGCTTGTAAAGTCAGACTGGCAATCTACCCCAGATCCCCACTGGTGACACCATCTAGGGCCACTGACAAGTCCATCTGACAAGTGTGTCCTGACACCTGCCTGTGCTGTCTCTGAGCCAAGCATGGGTGGGGTCTACTGTGAACACACACTCTCCTGCCGTGGGCACAGCTACTCTCAGTGCAAGGAGGCAAGGTGACTTTGCATTGGAACACCTGCCATTTGTGTGTGTGTTTTGTACAAACAAGTGTATATATGCATATTTGTGTGTGTTGTACAAGCTGGTGTGTGTATGGGTATTTGCATGTGTGTGTGTTTTGTACAAGCAAGTGTGTATATGCATGCTTGCATGTGTGTGTGTGTGTGCATGTGTGTGCATGTGTGCGTGTGTGTGTGTGTGTGTGTGTGTGTGTGTGTGTGCGTGCGTGTACATGTGGAGGCCCAAGGTTGATATCAGGACCCATCTTTAGTTGCTCTTCTGCCTTACTCACTGAGGCAGGGTATCTCAGTCAAACGCTCACCAGTAAGGCTAGCTGTCACCAACCAGCTTGCTCTGGGGAATCTTCCATCTCCATCTTCCTAGGCTGGAATTACAGGTGGCTGCCACATCCATCCAGCATTTACCTGGGTTCTGGGAATCCAAACTTTGGTCCTAATGGTTGCTGAGCAAGTGCCTAACCTGGAAGTCATCTCCCCAACCCCACCCCATGGGGACTTGAAATAAGAAAGACTCCCTGCTTTGTCTTCACCACCAGTAGGCACCCCCACCAGGGACAAAACTCATGGTTATTTAGTTATCATCTTAATGGGAAATCAAAGACAAGAGAGGGTAAGCCTGGTGTCCCAGCGTGGCCCTGATGAATTTAGAAGGGACAGAGATTTCTAACTGGCATCGCACGCTGGAAAGGCCAGTGTCAAGGTGCCAGCATCGGGGATGCCTGTGTTATATCTTAACACACAGAGAGGGAGATGTGAGCACACACAAGGAATGTTCCAAGCCAGACTCATCCTAGCAAGCCACCCACTCTTGGGGTCACTCAGCCACTCCCTTGGGAACAGCACTGATCCGTGCGTGAGGAAAAGCCTGGGGACTTGGCCACCTCTTAACAGTGGCCTCAGTATGGTTGGTCAGGCCTTTAGTTTCCAGTGCATGGCTGCTGGGGGACACATTCCAACCATGGTAGATGTTGAACCATAGTCCCATTGACAAGTACTGGAGCTGGAGAACAGGTTGGCACTGAGGCAGGCTCTCACCCACAGGCCCTGAGCATCTGCAGACACACGGATGAGAGCATCATTGCTCACAGGCACCTGGGCTGTAGAAGGAGCAGATGAGGAAAGGGACCTCTAGACACTGAGCAGATGTTGCCGATCCTCTGGACAGTGGAAGTTCTCCCTCTGAGGGAGTGGGGAAGTTGTGACATCTTCAGAGTTTGGGGGTGCAGCTGGCACATGAACAGAGCTGGCCACCTGCAGGCATGATGTTGGAAGTAGGATCGGGGACTTGTTGGCACGTGAGGGTGTGGGCAAAGGGGTGGGTGGGAGCAGAAAGGGGTTCAGCTCGGCTAGGAAACTCGATTTTGTGGGAATCTGGGTCTGAAATGAAATGAGCCTTCGGGGGTGGAATTTAATATTGCCTCAGAGCCTTTGTCTTCATTTAAGGTGACACGATTGCTTTATCGTGGCTTCTCCCTTCGCCCCAGATACATTTATTTTGAATTTATTCACTTATGAGTCTTGCAACAAGAAGTTGGAATGAGTAAATGCACTTTTTTTCCTGAGCTACATTAATTTCGGAGTGAGATTTATTCTGTCCGCTGCTCTCTTATGGTTGCCGATGAGCTGTGGAGGCCCCCATTCAGGGCTGAGCCAGGCTGGTGGGGCTGAGGCTGGTGGGGTGAGGCAGCTAGATGACAGGTCCAGGTTCTCGTGGAGGACAAGGGAGTGCCTCATTCCATTTGGAAGATTGAGGTAAAGTGGGAATGAGGTCTTCCATGGGATAGGTGTCCCACACCTCTCACCTAGCCTGGCACCCAAAGGTGTCAGAGACTGAATGGCTTGCCCCAAAAGCTCTGTTGGGGTCCTGCTCCCCAACACCAGAGAGTGTCACCATAGTTGGAAATGCTGTCTACAGATGTATCCAGCTCAACACAGAGTCACTAAGGTGGCCCCTCACCCAATATGGCTTGCACCTTTACAAGAAGAAATTTAAACACACGTGCAGAAGTCACGTGGTGACAGGCAGGGCTCGCGTGCCACAGCTAAGGGTCAAGAACACCAAGTAATCTTCATCTGCTTTCTGTTTCTGTAACTCAATGCTCCAAGCTGGGGTATTTATAAGGAAAGAGGTTTCTTTGGTTTGGGTTTGAAAGCTGAAAGTCCAAGATCAGGTGCCTGTGTCTGCCTGGCCTCTGAGGGGGCCCCTTGGCTATGCCATGTCATAGAAGATGGTCTCATGGTAGCTGTGCCAGCAGAGTGGGTACATACATGCAGTGGCTTCGCTGTATAACCATAGTAGGACAGGCCCGTAAGGTCTAGGAAATTGACTCAAACCAGTTGCCAAGGCATGCACATAATGTGCTTCCTTATGAGCCAAACTGGAGTCTGCCTGAGGGCCTAGCAACAGGTGCTGTCAGAGCTCCTGACCTCATGCCCAGCCAATGAGAGACGATGCAATGTCACCAGACTGGGACACGGCCTGGGTGCTGGGAGGAGGGTATATAAGGCTTTCCCTGTTACTGAATAAATGAGTCTGCTGATTGCCTTTCACCTGACTCCCAGAGTCTGTGTCTGTTGACCCCACACCTTCTCACCCCCTCCCCTGAGGGAGCTGTTAGGACCCAGCAACATATAACAGCTGTTTCTGGTGAGAAATAACTCATTTTAGATACCAGCATCAAACCCCTTCTGAGGCCAGAGATCTTGTACACCTCTACCCACGGTATGAAGCTTCCATCTCTTTCACACTATCACACCAAGGGTCAAGCTTCCAGCCCACGCACCAGGGCATTTTGCTTTGTCACTATTTCCTCCCAATTGAAGTCTGTCATCCTGTCAGGAAGAAAATAAAACTCATAAGTCTTAGGAAGCTCCTGAAACCTACACGATCCACAGGGCCCCTGCCCAAGCTTACATCAGCAATAACAATTGCGGGGGAGAGGAGGCTCTCCCATCAAGTCCTGTGGAGTGGAGTGGCTGCAGGGATGCAGAATTCCAGAGTGGTCCCTCTTGCGGAGGGGTGGGGCTTTTCAGTGAGGCAGTTGTCTCTGGGCCACCCAGACTACTATAAACAACCCTGGCCCTCATACTCACTCACTAACTTTTTCATTGTCTGTCCCTGGTGCCACATCTAGGGTAAACGGACATCTGTTCATGCCTCCCCAGGGAGACACAACACACAGACAAACCATAGCACCAAGCACCCCCAGAATCCATGCTCATACAAGTGAGGAAGGACAAGGGAGGGTTCTACTTGGAGACTCACATATAACATGGTCCCGACACTTGAATCTTAGGTTCTTCCTCTCCAGAACTGTGGCCAGGTTTGGTTTTGTTGTTTGTTGGGTGATGAGTTGCTTGTTCATTTGTTTGGTTGTCTTGAGACAGAGCCTTGCTGTGTAGGGTATGCAAACCTCTATCTTAATAGGTAGCATACACAAGCCTTGACCTTGTGACTCCCGCTTCAACCTCCCAAGTCCTGGGATTTCAGGCATTCCGCACCAGGGCCACCTATTTATGTCATTTAAAACCATGCAGTCTGGGGCTCCTTGTCACCGTAGCCATATGAATCCAGCAATCCTTGAATGAATGAATGAATTCATGAATGAGTGAACGAATGAACAAATGAGTGCCTTCATTGCCAAATTCTACACATGGAGCATTGGATGGAGACCACAAGGCTGTTATTATGAAGGAACAGAGGAGACATGAAGGGGCTGTAGACACTCTGAAGAGTCCAAGTACATTCTGTGATGGGTTGGGAAGTGTACGCATGCATGAGGAGAGTCAACCTTCTTATATGTTAATTATGTTTCAATAAAACTATTAAATATTGGGGGGAAATCCAGGTTAATGAGATGGCTTAGATCACTGGTTCTCAACCTTCCTAGTTCTGTGACCTTTTAATACGGTTCCTCATGATGTGGTAACCCCCAACCATAAAATTATTTTTGATGCTACTTCATAGCTGTAATTTTGCTACTGTCATGGATCAAAATGTACATACTTTTGGAGATAGAGGTTTGCCAAAGGGGTCACGACCCACAGGTTGAGAACCACTGGTTTAGACATTAACTACACTTGCTGCAAAGGCAGATGGCTGATCTGAACTCCATCCCTAGAGCACATGTGGTGGAAGGAGAGAAGCAACTTCTGTTAGTTGTTCTTTGACTTACACACACACACACACACACACACACACACACACACACACACACACATATACACACACACACACTGCAATTCTTTAAAGTTGCTCAAAGTTTGTGGTAGTTCAAATGAGAAATATTCCCCATTAGTTTGGGTATTTGAACACTTCCCAGTCGGTGATGCTATTTGGTTGCTGGGGGAAATATGTCACTAGGGGCAGACTTTGAGATAATATAGTCCCATCCCACTTCCAGCTCGCTATCTCTGCTTCCTGCTTGCCTTTGAAGATACCAGCTCTCAGCTTCTGCCATGTCTCCCCAACACGACGGACTCTTATCCCTCTGGAAGCATAAGGGTAAAATAAGCCCTCTTTTTCACATGTTGCCTTAGCCATGGTGTTTTATCACAGCAACAAAAAGTGACGAATACAGGGCTATTAAATGATGTCACGTACAGGCTGGCACTTAGCTCTGGGGCCTTGGTAAGGGCGGGGTCTCACAAAGAAGATGAAGAGGCCGAAGAAGGGGAGAAGACCTAGAGCCTCTGGGCTTGGCAGGTAGCTGGCAAAGTCCCCTGGGTTACTGCCCCCACCTTCCAGGAGAGGCTGCTGAGCTGGATGCCTCTTATATCCCCCTCCTTTAAAGGCTTAATTGCTTGGAAAGACTGCTGAGGACATGTTCCCATTCCCTGCCTCTGAATACGATGCTCCACTAAATACCAGCTGGTTCTCCCAGGAAATGGATACAACCTCTCTACGCCTGGGCATTTTGTGGGTAAAATGCGCTCAAAAGCATTCTTTAGAAGGTCAGCATTCAAGAAGGAGCAGTATTCAAAGAAATCCACAAGAAAATCCCTCAACCTGGGGATAATGACTTGATTTGGGAGAAAAGGCTTATAGAAAAGACTACATTCAGATGGGGGAGGCAACTGGGGTATCCAGGTGGGTCCTAAGTCCAGTGGCTGAATCCTCTTAAGAGAAAGGCAGGGGAGAGGCCTCAGGCAGAAAACCCCAGTAGTCAGGCTGCACCCAATCTTTCTCGATAACTTATCTGCTGAGGAGATGTGAACAAGTTACTTTACCTTCTGGACCTCAGTTTTCCCTCTCACAGGATGGGAGTAATTTGACAAGCCCCTGTTCCCAGGGTAGGTGGGCAATGACAGGCTCTTTGAAGACATCCTTGGGCAAGCATCAGCTGCTGCTATGAACTGGGTTGTGATTTCATGTAAAAGCCCTAAGCACCTGATGCCTTTGGAGAAGGGGGGTGACTGGGGCTGCAGTGGCCATTGGAACTGCCAGCAGGAGGAGGTCACGAGGTCCCATCTGGATGCATGGGGACGGAAGGGCTGATGCACTGTACAAGGATGATGCATTGCTGTGTGGGAGGATAGCTAGATGCATGTATGCACAGATAGAGGGATGATGAATGAATGGATGACAGGACGATGTCAAAACTGATAGTCAAGTGATTGAAAGAGAGATGGTGAGATATGCTGAGTAACCCTTGGGTGACTCACAGCCCAGATAAGGAGCCAGAAGGAGAACCGTGCTCGAGAGAACATCGTATCACCACAGTGGGTGTGCACAGCCCACAAGGACTCCAGGGAGGACACGGCCTCCTTACAAAGACTGATACTTAAAAAATAATTCATTCTTAGTTGTAGTAAAACAGACAGAGCAGAAAATGTACTGCTGTGGCCATTTTTAAAGGTACAAGAGAGTGGCAGAAGTCTGTCTACTCCATGGCTAGCAGGCCAGTACCGCATCCCCCTCCAGCTATTCCTTCCCATAGAACTGAGATTCTGCCCCCATCCCCCCTCTTCTCCACACCTGGAAACCATCATGTGGCTGTGAGATCTCCAGATGCAACCTGTGTCTGTGACCAGGTTGCATTTGTCCTTCTGGCTGGGACTGGCTTATCTCACTTAGTCTAGTGTCTTCCAAGTGTGTCCTTGTATCAGGGTGAACTCCCATTATTTTGCAAGTCTTGTGATCTGTGATGGTTGGTGCCATCGGCTCCAGGATCTAGACTCACCTAGAAGGTGAGCCTCCAGACACACCTGTGAAGGATTATCCAGGTTAGGTTAATGGGCATGCCTGGGGGTGGTAATCTGGATGATGTTAATTAGGTGGGAAAACATACCCATTGTGGGCTGGGATCCCCGACTGTGTAAATGGAGAAAGGGGGCTGAGAAGCAGCAAATGTTCATCAGTCTCTGCTTCCTGATTGTGAATGGGATGGGACAGCTGCCTCACACTCCTGCCACCTGATTTCTCTGCCATAATGGACAGATAATTGAACTGTGACCCAGAATAAACCCTTTCTCCTTCAAGTTGTTCTTGTCAGTGTGGTTTACAATAGCAGAAGAAGAGAAACTAAGATATGAGCTATCTGGAAATGAATTGACAGAAGGACTGATGGGTGGATAGATGGATGGATGGATGGATGGATGGATAGATGGATGGATGGATGCATAGGTCATTAGCTGGAAACATGAATTTGTGAATGGATAGATGAATAGATGGGTGGGTTGATAGGTGGATAGATAAATGGATGACTAGATGTGTGGTTGAATAGGTAGATAGATGGACACATGGATTAACGATGTATGAATAGAGGATGAGATGGATGTTTGCATAAATTTATGGATGAATGGATACATAGATGATGCATGAATGCATGGATGAGTGAACAGATTATGGTTGTGTAGATGAGTATGCAGATGGATGGATGGACAGAGGGTGATGGTGGATGCATTCATAGATGGATTATGTGTGGGCGGGTATATGTATGTAGGTAGGTATGGACAGATGAACACATGGATGAATGGATAAGTAGATAGGTGGGTGGGTGGGTGGGTGGGTGGGTGGATGGATGGATGGATGGATATATTGATACACAGATGGATGAATGGATTAATGAGTGGATGAATATGTGGATGGGTAGACTGGTGGATGGATGGATGGATGGATGGATGGATGGATGGATGGATGGATGGATATATTGATACACAGATGGATGAATAGATTAATGAGTGGATGAATATGTGGATGGGTAGACTGGTACATGGATGGATGGATGGATGGATGGATGGATGGATGGATGGATGGATACAGGTAAATGAATGAATAAAGATGGTGGATGGATGGACAAATGAATGTTGATGCTGATATTCAGGTGGGTATTGAAAGAGAGACGGTAAGATATACAGGAGAGTCTTGGGTGACTCACAGCCAGGTAAAGAGCAAGAGAGGAGCCACTCAAAGTACAGAGTCACGAAGTTGCACTGTGCATGCATCCTGCAACTCACAAGGACTGTGGGGACAGCACAGGCATCACAGAATCCAGATCATGTCATGAGAACTGACCTGGAACTACTCCTGCATGAGAGAGGCTAACCAGCAGACAAGTGGAGAGCAGTGTGTGGAGCCAGCACAGAAAGCTCAGGAGAGAGGCTGCGGGTGGAGTGAAGAGTTCCTGGCTTGCATCCGAGGACTTCCTGTTGTGAGCCATGAGGTGCCCAGCCTCTCTGCCCCTCAGTTTCCTCAGCTGTTAAATGACTCACTGACAGGATCCACCTTCTAGTCTGTGGGGCTCTACGACAGCTGTGAAGATGCCAATCAAACCTCAGGTGTACTCTCTGTTGTCCTTGGTCCAGTACCCCTGAGGGCGTTCAGGTTACTGGGCTCAGTCTCCAGGGAAAGAGCCATCCCTGAAGCATTGTGGCAGATGTCCCCAGCTCCATCCCCAGGCCCCACCTCCACTGCTGATTGGTGGAACTTCTCCCCCATCCCTCACAATTCAGGACTGTGCACCTGCCCTCTCTCTCCATAAAGATCTGCATTGATTTTGCCATTAACCCTTTTGAATTCAGCACGTGAAAAAAATTGCATTGATCCCCCTCGTAATTTGTCTGAGAACAACAGGGCCTGCTAATGGCTTCCCTAAAGATTTAGTGTTGGAGAGCAGGGGCATGGCTCTGTCCACCCTCCCTGTGCCACCCTGTCCACGCTCGGGGTGTTCTTTGGTTATTTGACCCCTTTTGCTGAAAATGGGCAGGTTTGGGGACCGGGAACCATGCCATCTGTCACTTACTCCATGCAAGGGAAGGGAGCATGGTCGAGAGCAAAGAAGGAAATTGCAGGGGAGAGGGGTGGGAAAAGAAGAAAGGAAGATGATGGCATTGCTAAGCATCTTCCAGGCACTTGAACCTCCCTCACACAAGCAGAGTGATAAAACAAGAGCCATTTACCCTGTTGGCAAGACAACTGGGGCTCAGAGAGTTTGGGCAAGCCTCAGACAGAACACAAAGGCAGAGTCAGTATTTCTGCAAAGCTGCAACCAGAGCGCATGGGGTTGGGACGTCATCTTGGGTTCCCCAGGTCAGATGGTGCATGACACGTTCCATTTTTCCCCGCAAGATAGACCATGTCTTCCAGAGGAATGCGGGTGCAGGTGTTTGGAAACAACCCCCATCCTTCTCCATCCCATGGAGACCTCAGGTTCCACAGTTGGACAACCAGCACGGCCACCTTGACTGATGAGTGAGAAGTAAATATTTGTTGCACAAAGCCACCTGAACTTCAGTGTTACCATAGCACAATGACATTGATGCCCAACAGAGTGTTCTGTATTTTATACCCCAGCCTGAGGATGCTGACCACTAGCTATAGCTAGAAATGACCTGTGCACGGTCAGATGGGCAGTAGTGGGCAGGATCGGAATTCAAATCCAGGCACTGCTCACCTCATGCCTGTGTTCCCTCTGCTTGCTAGAGCATCCTCCAGTCTCTTGGAAAGAGGTGAGATGTGCAGAGGCTTCTGGGGGTGGTGACTGTGACAGGTGCCACTGGGTGGTTTTGAGGTTCCTCGCCTCCAGACACTTTATTCTCCTCTGTGTCATTTCTTTCCATAACATTCGGTCCTGGAAGTTTGCATTAAGCAGTTGTGTATCTGTCAGGCCTCGTGTGACTGTGAAAGAGCTGAGGGACACAATTTAGAAAGGGGGGTGCTTTGTTATCTTTGTGTGTGTGTGTTTGAGTCAGACTCTCACACTGTAGCCAAGACTGGCATCAAAACTGCAGCAATTCTCCTGCCTCAGCTTTCCAAGTGCAAGGATTAAAGATGCGAGCCACCATGCCCAGGTGAAATGGGGGGAAGATGTGCTCTGGCTCATGGTCTCAGGGATCTCAGGCTGTGATGTCTCACCCCTTCTTTCCAGACCTGGACATGAGGACTGGATGTCATGGTGGACAGAGGAGATGGCAGAGAGGGCAAGATGGAGCACAGATCCTCACCTCACAGTAACCAGGAAGCCAAGAGCAATGGGGATGGGTGGAGGGAGACTGGGGTCAGCATGGATTTCTGATGTACATCCCAGTCTGGCAACCATGATCTGAAGTCTACAGATATCAAGTGGCAATAGCCACTGCCTCAGAAAGACCCACAACTCTCTCTCCTTTGACATGGAAGGGAAAATGTCCCCTTCATGGTTCCCTGTCCATTCAGCAAACCTGGCTTGATACAAAGTCCCACCACAGGCAGCTAACAGGACAAGACCAAGCCTATGAGCTCATAGCACAGTGGGCGGAGGACATTGAGAGGAATGTGGCCAAGGAAAAGAAGGTAGCAGGGTGTGGGGATGAGGACCAGACTACACCTTCATGGGATACAGCTGCAGATGGGACATTGGCAGAAGGCAGGTGGGCAGCAGAGTCAGAGGGACTTCAGAGCAGCTAATTACTTTCCTCCATAGGAAGTCTGTGGCATCTGGAGTCAGGGCTGGTCCCCAGAGAGGGTCTCCTTCTGGCACAGGAAGAAGGAGGAGGGAGATGCTGGGAGGATGAGGGAGGAGTTCAGGAGAGAAGAAAAGGAGGGGAGAGAGAGGAGTATAATATAGAAGTAGCTGATGACTGGAGGATGGGCTGAGTGCCATGTGCCCAAAAAGCTGGGGGTGTGGCTCAGCTGGTAGAGTGCGTGCCTAGCATACTCAGACCCCTGATTTTGATACCCAACACAACATGAACTGGATGTGATGACATACTTCTATAATCCCAGCATTCAGAAGGTGGAGTTTTGAGGATCAGAAGTTCAAGGTGATCTTCAGCTACATAATGAGTTTGAGATCAGCCCATGCTACACAAGGCCCTGTCCTCAAACAAACAAAAACAACTCCACAAACCTGTGCCATGTTGAATCCATCCATCATCCATCCATCCATCATCCGTCCATCCATCATCCATCCATCCATCATCCATCCATCCATCCATCTATCCATCATCCATCCATCAATCATCCATCCATCATCCATCCATCCATCCATCATCCATCCATCATCCATCCATCCATCCATCCATCCATCCATCCATCCATCTGTAGCATGAGTCTTAAAAGTTCTTATTAATAAAAACAAACTCAGAGCCAGGTATTGGGGTGAACACTGAATGATCAGAGAGACAGAACCAGCCACAGCTATCTCACCTCGCCGGATCCTCAGCTGGTCTTGCTTCCTCAGACTGGAGGCCTCTGAGTCCTCATCTCCGAATGGGTCTCAGCTGAACTGCTGCTAGAAGCCTGAATGCTTAACCAGGCCAAATGCTTCTCCAGGCCAAATGCTTCTAGTTTCTGGTCCTCATGCCTTATATACCTTTCTGCTTTCTACCACCACTCCCTGGGATTGAAGGTTTGCTTTCTGGGATTAAAGGCGTGAGTCACCATGCTTGGGTGTATCCTTGAACACATGGATATCTGCCTCTGGAATGCTAGGATTAAAGGCGTGTGCTACCACTGCCTAACCTCTGTTTAATATTGTGGCTGTTCAGTCTCTGACCCCAGTTAAGTTTATTAAGGTACACAATATTTTGGGGAACACAATACCACCACATCCATCCATCATCCCATCCATCCATCCATCCATCCATCCATCCATCCATCCATCCATTCATCCATCCAGTTACTCTTGATTTAGAATATATGAGGTCCTCCTGCTCCTCCCTATCTACTCCCTAGACATCATTGATGGTGACTCACCTGTAACATGTTGGGGACCCCATGGACTAGTAGGCCAGTTACACTTCCACCTTCTTGTGATCCCCTGTGATCCCCCTAGCCTCTCCACTAAACTGAGATCCACTCAATTCCCTCATCCCATCCCCATAGCTTGCTTGCCTGATGCCTTCCTGCATATTCTGAGCCCTGCTAGAGGCAGGTGTGCATGCTCCCTTCTAGAACTCGAGTTTCTTTGTGTTAACTCTTGCTCTCTCTGACCTCCCTAGAGCTACACTGATGCACCCACATTGCCTCCCATGCCACCATGGGGTAATGAAGTGGGCAGATGTAACTCCAAAGGCACAGTGTACCTGTGAAGTGCCACCTCCAACCCCTTGCAATCTAGACTTCCGCATGACCACTAGCTCACTAAGCACGCTGGCCACTCAGCTGTCTTCAATTCTCATGCCCTGTGTGGGAGGCAGTGACCAGTATAATGGCTGCCTCCCAGCTCTGAAGTGGATAGGACTTGATCAGGGTCTCTCTGTCCCTCCTCAGCTCTTATCAGCTCAGGGAAATGAGTCCTTCCTGAGGCTGGCAAGAGGCAGAGCTCAAGTTTGAACCCAGGGTCCTTTGGCTCACCCTACCTGGTGCCACCTGGATGCAGGTGACCATATCCCCGGTACCTTGCAAAGGCTCCAGACCAGTGGCTGGCAGACTAGGGACAGTGGGCTGTCAGTCAACCCTGACAACAGGAACTCTCCCTACACCAATTCTTTGTGCCTTAGTCACACTGCATTCTCACCCATCCACACAGCCCTCTCTCTCTAGTTCTGCCTCTTCCCTTCACTCCCACAGGAAGCCTTTGTGTGGGTTCAGTGTGGATCCTCTGCGTGTTTGTGTGTGTGTGTGTGTGTGTGTGTGTGTGTGTGTGTGTCTGTTCCAGTGCCAGCTCTCTGCCATTCATCCATATTGCTGTGGGTACTTGGGGCACACTGCTCCTAACAGCTCTGAGCCCACAGTGGACACATTGTCATGCTGCTGTCCAGTTTCCCAAGAACACCAGCATTCAGCACCTGCTGTGTGACAGACTCTATCCTGTACATAAATGTTAGAACTTGAACTGCCGGGCTTAGGGCTGGCAGTAACCCCTGCAGGAGCTCTGTTATTGAACCTATTCACAGAGGAGGAGCTGAGACAGAGATGGGGTCAGGCAACCATTCCAAGGTAACCCAGCTAGGAAGTGGCAGAGCACACATTTGAATCGAGATACTATTCTCTTGATACCAATCTCTTATCTTTATATCATTCTGTAAAGTGAGCCCATCTGGACCCCCCAGATTCAGCATCCTAGGGCTGGCTGTGCATAGGAGTGAGAACCACCATGCTAATAACAGCTATTACTCACCGCATATCAGCCGTGTGCTGGTGGTTTTACATCACACAGAGCTGTCCTGTACAGATGCACAGGTAGCATACTGCACAACTCCCAGGACCACCATCCATTAGACAATGTCATCAGCTCCCCCTGGAGTTGTTCAATGGGATGGCAATAATCCTATGAGCCTGGAATCACTGCTCCCTTTTCAAAGCCAGAAAAAGTGAAGTTCAGAGAGGTGATGTGACCTGAAAAAGCACAGCCAGCGAGTGACACAGTATATCTATAATTATACCGTAGTGTGCCTGAACATGCCTCAGTAATGCAGGATGGTCACTCCTTGATTCAACTGTGACTCAGTTTACCTGAGGCTAGCCACCCCAGTGGAGATGCTAGCCGATTGTGTGATGTCTCCAAGGAAATGGGCACTGGCATAGTATGCCTACCACCCAGAGCCACGGTTCTTGTGGTGAATTCTTGCATTCTTTCTCCCCCACAACTTCATCCACCTGGGCCAGGGGCTCATGCTTCCCTCACCCCAGTGCATCATGGGTGTAGGCCTCATCCACCCACCGGCTGACTGTCAAAGACATCACAGCAGAAGGGCACTAAGAGAGGCAATAATTGGATGAGAGCTCCGGGAGGACTCTGGATTCCTTCCCTGTATGAAGACAGCTTCAGAGAAAAGTGGTTACTGCAGACAGAACATTACTCCACGCTATTCCCCAGGCCCATCGCAGCCAAATAATGGAGCTTTGGTTTCTATATACTTGACACGCTCAACACACGTGCATCGCAAGTATATTTGACAGCCTATAAAATTGAGGTGAAATATTGCAAAATTGGCCAATTCTTGTACATTTTAAATGTATTTCCTTTATTTGTTACACTTATTTTACATAGCTTCACAATCCGTCTTCAGAACTGGGGAAGGAATAAGTAATGAATTGGTCCCAAGGCTCTCTAAGGCAAAGAGACATGGTGGGGGGTGGGAGCGATGGAGACTTCCTCCCTGCCCGGAGTCTCTGCATTCTGGCTCCAACAAGAAACAGGGACTTGCCTTCCTATTCCCCAGTGGCTACATCTCCCAGGGGGCAGAGCCAGTGAGTGTCAAAATTCTTTCTGCTGGTAGGGGCTGGGCCCCAGGGTTCTCTGGTGATGTGAGGGTATTTTATTTGTCTGGGATAGAAATTTAATTTGTGGAGCTGATCTAAGTGGGACTGTGTGTATGTGTGTTGTGTGCATGTGCACATCATATATGTATACGGGTGTGTGAGTGTCCATGAGTGCACATATCCATGAGGTCAGAAGTTGATGTTAGATGTCTTCCTCTCTCTCCATCTCCTTTTTTGAGACAGGATCTCTCGCTGAACCTGGAGCTTACCGACCAGCTAGACGAGCTGGCTGTGTGTGCCCAGAATCTGCCTGTCTCTGCCTGCTGTCCCCTCATCCCCAGTGATGGGGTTAGTGATATATACCACTGAGACTGGCTTTTACAGGGGTCCTGAAGATCTAAGCTCAGGTCCCCATGTGGGTTGAACAAACACTTTACCTACTGAGCCGTCTCCCCGGTCCCTAAAGTTGGAGATTCTTAACCTGGGGTTCAAAGGTAGACTTTAGAGTCTGCGGAGATGGTTCTGTGGGTGAAGCGCTTGCCATGCAAGTGTGAAGGCCTGAGTTTGGACCCCTCAACATCACCAACAAAGCTGGTGTGGCAGCACACATCTGGCACCCTAGCCCTGGGCGGGCAGAGATGGACAGATCCTGGGAGCTCACTGACTGGCTAGCCCAGCCAACTGTGATAGTGTCTGGTTCAGTGAGAAACCTGTTTCAAAAAATAATGATAAGGTAGAGAAAGACTGAGGAAAACACCTGACATCAACCTTTAACATGTGTGTGTGCGTGCGCACACACACACACACAGGAACATGTACTCTCACACATAGAGTAGTGATTGGGATCCCCTTAAAATGGCCATGGGATGCATCTCTCCAGAAGCATTAGATGGACTGGCTATGGAGTCTCCCCTTGGCTGGTTTTCCTAACACTGTGGTATTTAGGGCCACAGTTACATCTACAAAATCATTCAACTGACTCTTCAGTATTGGACCAGTTGCTCTCAGGGAAAAGCCTGGAGGTCAGGTATGGAGGAATCATCCACTGGTAACTCGGCAACCCTTAACCCATTGACAGCCAGATGAAAGGTCACTATTCTTATTCATACCTAACAGGAATAAGAGCTGGAAGAAAGACCATTGTTTGGAGCCCAGAACACATGAGAGTCTTAGGAGTTCAATACTAGTGACCCAGGGCCACAATCCTATCACCCTCATGGGTCAGCATTTTAAATATCAGTCTGTGATGGGTGAGGCTCTGACCTACACTCCAGGTGTGTTGGCCGCATTTTGTTTAGCTTTGCATACTCTGAGCTTGGCTTGATACAGATAAAAGACCTTAAGAAGATGGATAGAGAAGAGGATGGATGGGTGAGTGAGTGGCTAGGTGGATGATGGATGGGTGGATAGATGGATGGATGGATGGATGGATGGATGGATGAATGGATACATGTTGCATAAATGCATGCATCAGTGGATTGGTGGATGTGTGGGTAAACTAATGGGATAATGGGTGTATATATAGATAGATTAGTAGGTGGGCGGATGGATGGATGAATACATAATGTATAGATGGATGGCTGGATGAATTGGGTGGATAGATAGATGAGTGGGTGGTAGATGGATGGGTGGATGGATAGATAGATTAGTGAGTGGATCAATGGGTAGATGACAGGATGGATGGATCAGTGAGGTGGGTGGATGGGTGAGTGAAGAGCTGGATGATGGGGAGGTAGTGAGTGAGTGGATCACCAGATGCCTTATAAGCAGAGTTCTGTGCATAGAAACAGTACTGTCCTCTCTGTTCCTCCCTAGCAAGGTGACATTTGTAAAAAGCCTCATTAATATCTCAAACAATGGAGAGACTGGATCGGCCGTGCCCTTCTCTCCATTAAGGCTGAATGCCCCTAGGGGACACAATGGGGGCTAATGCATCTCCCTACAGCTCTGCCAGAACTGCGGGCCACCCAGAGCCCATTAGAGAACCAGAACAACTATTGATCCCTGAAGAAATACACGGGAGACCCATGGCAGGCGTTTCCTGGACTCAACAGAAGAAGGGCAGGACCTTCCCCTCTACTGCTGGTGACACGGGAGGTCCCAGGTCAGCCAAGCAGCAAGTGTGATCCTGCACACCATCTCATCGCAGGTCACCAAGCAGGATGGATGGCAGCCTCAGTGAAGTCCCCTGCTGCAAGTGCTCTGTGAGACTGGCCCACCCTGTACCTGTGCCCCCCTGCAATGGGAGTACAATGGCTGGCTGCTGCAGGGAGAGCCTGGGGGTCCTCACCACAACCAGACAGATTAGCAAAGCTTCTCGGCTGGTCTGCATCTGGTGGACAAAGGAGGGATGCTCTCCTGGGCCCATTCACGTCAGACAGCTGCCTGCTACCCAACTTCACAGACCAATGGCAGTCACTGCAGTCTCCTCTCCTTCCTCACCCACTCTCCATCCCCGGGCCTCAGTCAGGAACTCAGCCTCCAGATTCCCCAATCCTTTTGTTTCTCACCCCCACATCCTTCTGTGGTATTTTAAAAGAGAGTCTGAATGTAGGTGGGGATCTGTGACACTCACCTGGCTGGGCTGGTGCACAGGCTTCAGGTCCCCCAGCTAAGTCTAGGAGGACTGGGACAGCATGAATGAACAGAAAGAAACCAGTACTCCCTTTCCTTAGACCAATATAATTTCTAACTGCATTCTAAATTCTTATCTTTATACCTACTCCTCATCAAAGAAGCCTCTTTTTGCAACAGATGGAGATGATCCAGAGATCCACAACCAGTCAAAATGCAGAGCATAGGTGTCCATGGGGACCCCAGCCACAACCGATTCATCTACAGTGTAACCCCTACACCTGGGGCTCAGGGAATATCATGGAAAAACTGAAAGAGCCAGAGGACCGGGACACCTACTGTGAAAGAGTCATCTAGACCTGACAGGGAAGCAAACTGAACCCATGAAATCTCAAGAACAAGGTCACCTGTGCATTAACAACATCAGGGGAGTGACAATGTGGCTGGGGGAAATGTCACAAGGCCCCAAAGCTAGATGAAGAGCCACAGGCAATCTATGGCTGTGGAGAGATAGAAAAATCAAACCCCTGATAGGTTTCTCCATCCCAAGTGGGCAACCCCAAACACATAGACACACAAACAACGCTAAATGGACTCAGCAAGTGATGTGTGTGTGCATGAGAGTTTATGTGTGTGTGCACATGAGTGTTTATGTGTGTATGCACATGAGTGTTTATGTGTGTGTATATACATGTACATATATGCAATGATGATAATTAAAGAAAAGTCTATGAATTTGAGGAGGTATCAGGGAACATAGGAGGAATTGGTGGGAAAGAGTGGGGGTAGAACTGATAAATAAAATACTCATGTAAGAAATTCTCCAGAAAAATTAAAATTAAAAGCCCAACACTGCCTAGATCCGGAAGCTAGATGACCCAGAGACCTAGGATAGAATCAAACATGACTGACAAAATAAAACTGAATGAAATGATTCCTAATGATAATCTGCTGTACTCATAGATCAGTGCCTTGTCCAACTGTCATCAGAGAGGCTTCCTGCAGCAGTGGGAGGGAGCAGATGCAGAGACCCACACCCAAACATTAGATGGAGCTCAGGGAACTCCGAAGAAAAGGAGGAGGAAAGATTGCAGGAGCCAGAGGGGTCGAGGACACCAGGAGAACCAGCCCACAGACTCAAATAAGCAGGGCTCACAGGGGCTCACAGAGACCCAAGTGACAATCACGAAGCCTGCATGAGTCTACACTAGGCCCCCTGTATGCATGCTGTGGTTCTCCAGCTTGGGATTTTGTGGGACTCCTAACAGTGGGAGTGGGGGTGTCTCTGACTCTTTTGCCTGCTCTTGGGACCCTTTTCCTCCTACTGGGTTGTCTCATCCAGCCTTGATATGAGGATATAAACCCTAGCCTTATTGAGTCTTGTTATGCTGTTTTTGGTTGATATCCCTGGGAGTCCTTTTCTTTTCTGAAGGGAAACAGGAGCAGTGGACATGGGGGAGAGGGGAGTTTGAGGGGGGACTGAGAGAAAGGAAAGGAGGAGAGACTATGGTTGGGTTGTATTGTATGAGAGAAGAATAGATAGATTACATAAATAAATAAAAATATAGATGCTATTAAGTGACCAAATGTTCCTACTCATAAGATTGCAATGGATGTTAATACCAGAGTCATGCAGATATCCACTTGAACAATATAGCATATAGAAGTGTTATTTTTAAGTATATAGAATAAATTAAGAAAAAAATATTAAAAAGAATGTAAGTCAATTGGAGTGTCTTTTGAAGGCTTAGAGGTTCTCATCTCTGTTTCCTACAACACAGAACATCAACCTTCTGAACTCAAGAATCTGCCACTAGACAGGACCATGTGAGGTCCCCAATCTTGGACATTGTCCCTGCCACTAACTCCCCTTGCCAGTGCTGAGCCCCAAGGCATCGTCACTGTCACTACACATCTCATACTCTCCGTTTCCTTGTCTTGGAGAACGCTGTGCATGTCTGTACTCTGTCAAACCAGCTCCAGTTCCCAATACTGAGCCCTGAGGCACGGTCGCAATCACTGCAGGTCTTGGAGGATGCTGTACGTGACTGTCAAATCAGCAAACAGCAGATAGACCTCGAAGCCTGGGGAGTTCAACAAATGAGAGCCAATGGCTGCTGTGGAGGGGAGAGCCACCTTGGCTACCGCAGACAGCACCGGGTTCCCTGCGACAACAGTAGCAGTGGCCTCTGGGGTCCTTGGAGTTTCTGTCCATGCCCTGGAGAGAGCCTTCTCGGCCTCTCCTGTCCCCCCATGATGACCTGTGGCTCTTCTCTCCCCCTCGGCAGTAGATCTGCCTCTTTCTCTGCCTTTTCCTCATGGTTGAGCACTGCCTGGCCCCATCAGGACTCCTCAGCAGCCATGGGGGCCTCCTGAGAGTGCAATACTTCAGCAAGCCCACAGTCCCCTCTAGCTCATCCCCAAAGTCACATGCCTTCCTCTCTGTTACCAGTTCTGCCACAGACTTATTACCAAAGTACTTTAGGACTGGAATTGAATGTCCATGATTTGCATACTTTTGCATTTCATTTGCATAGTACTTATTTCCTGTCCCAAAATACTAACATTCACTGGCCATTTTGCTCCTGATTTGGGGTGCACCCAGCGTCTCTCCCTGTATTCTCTTGGCCCTCCCCCTGCTTGGGCTGACCATATCTGGAAGAACACCTTGCTGGCCCAGGTACAGTAAGTGGGCTTGCTTCTTCTTTCCATAAGACAGCAAGGATCCTGCCCCTGGACACACACCTAGGATGTTTGACATCTAGGCTTGGTGTGGAAAGACACATGACCTGTTGTGCTCAGTGCCCAGGGAGCAGTGCCAGGGACTAAGGAATGAAAGAGTAAATGAATGAATGAATGATGAATGAAAGGTGAATTAATGAATGAGCAAATGTATGCTGGTAAACAATGAATGAATTAATGAATGTTGAATGAATGAATGAATGAATGAATGTTCCATGAGTCACTTAGGAAATTAAATGAGATGCTGCTCACCATCACTCACTATGAGTTCTCTCCATCAAGCTCCCTATAGTCTGCAGGTACTGAATGACCCTGGTGCTGAAGGTTATGGGAATCAGAGTGTCACTGGGTAGCTTACCAGGGGCCGGCTTTGTACCAGGCCTTGAATCAGATGCTGGGGACCAGGATAGAAACCAGAGTTCTGCCCCCATGGGACTTGGCAACCAGGTTGAAAGAATGAGGCTGCCTCTTACAGGAGATAATTGGGGAGTTGTGAGGGGGTCTCAGCTGCCTGGCTGGAACACCTTGGGGAACTGGGGCTCAAGTGGTCTGTGGAGGACTGGGCTTGCCATGGACCTTGCTCTGTGAAGCTCTCAGATTGATAGAGGTGCAAGAACAGGGGAGTGGGGTGCAGGGGACAGGAGTGAGGTGGGAAGAGGCCTGGAGAGCAGAGGAGGGATGCAGATGCCTGGGGTGGAGGTGTCTCTGCCACAGCCCGTGGTTTTCACTCCACCCCACCAAAAGAGGGGCTCATTTTCTCTCCCCACACTCACTAGACTGAATGCTGCCCCAGAGGCTCCTGGCTCAAAGCCCACATGGGAGTGAGTAAAGAGCATGGGTCTAAAGGCAGAGGGGCTTATGGGCCATAGCTAGGATCCAACACCACCAGTGTGTGGATGACACATTACCAAAAACTCCAAGGTGACTTGGGCAGCGTGGTGCAAACCTGTCACCCTAGCACTTGGGAGGCTGATCCAGGAGGAGGAGGAGTTTATACAGCCTGGACTACACAGCAAGTACAGCCTGGGCTACACAGCAAGTACAGCTTGGGCTACACAGCAAGTATAGCCTGGGCCACATAGCAAGTACAGCCTGGGCTACACAACAAGTACAGCCTGGGCTACACAGCAAGTATAGCCTGGGCTACACAGCAAATACAGCCTGGGCTACACAGCAAGTACAGCCTGGGCTACACAGCAGGGCCTGTCTCAAACATAGAAACTCAACATGTTAACTTATGACATTCTCTTAGTATCACACATATAAGACGGCTTCTGCCAGCCTGCTTTGCATCACACTTAAGCCCACTAGAGCCAGAGACAGACTTGACTTGACACATTCTCCCAGCAATGGCAGCGAACCACGCTCACTCATGCTTTCACTGTGTGCCATCCAGCAATTAGCTTCACAGCCAAACCCAACCCCAGAGTGTAGCAGTAGAGCCCCTTTCCCTGTGAGCAGGGGTGGGGGTGTGGGGGATGGGCAGGGGGCGGGGAAGCTGCGTGCAGCAGGGCAGGTTGGGATTTGAGCACAGGTCAGTCGACCACGACCACAGTCTGACCCTGATTGGGGACCTCAGGAAACTGAGCTGAGCTCATGACGCCTCATTTGAAAAGTGGGGCTGATCAGATCACCTGTGAGGATGTCCAGGGCATGTCACGTGTCTGTCAGCTGCTGCCCCCAACTACTCAGGTAGCCACTACCAATAACTCATGACTTGGGGTGGAATCTGGCAGCTACATGAGCACATGGCTACTACTCCATGATGACAGAGGCAGGTAAGTCTGGGAGTGAGATTTTGAGTGTGTGTGTGTGTGTGTGTGTGTGTGTGTGTGTGTGTGTGTGTACATGGATGATTGAGTATGCATGCATACAAGTCAGTGTAGGTGTATGTGAGTGCATGGGTGTGCGAAAACATACATGAGTGATTGTGCCCATGAGCATGAATACAGGTCAGTTTAGGTGTGTGGTTGTGCATGTGTGAATATGTGTGTGTATAACTGTACATGTGAGCACATAAGTGCATATACATGTGTATAGGCATGTGACCATGCACACATGAACCTGTGTGTACATGTGTGCACGTGTACCCATGTGAACAAGTATGTGACATGTTCAAGTGTATGAGTGTGTACATGCATGGGTGTGCATGTACAGGCATGTGTGTGAGCATGCATACATGTCCGTGTGTGGGCAGACTATGGGGTTCTCTCTGAAAGGCAGACGAGGCAGCTCCCCTGAAACCTGAAGGTGCTGTCAGGCCCAGCTCCCAGATCCTGCCTGCCGCAGAAATCATCATGTTATAATTACAAGTTAATTAAAGCAGAAGAGATCAAAGCCACTTTAGACAGATTAATGATACGGCGAGTGCCAGAATTTCTCCGTTTCATGTATCAGGCACATTGTCGCTTTTACTCCACATTCTCCTTCTTCTGTAGCAGCCGAGGAGCCTTTCATATCTGCTCTGCCCCCTCCATGCGCAGAGTCTGAAGCGCCCGCAGCTGCGAGGAGCCGTCTGTGAGAAGGGCCCATTCAAAGGCTATCAGAAAACCCAACGAGCCTTTTAGCTCCTGACTAGAATGAAGCTGCCGCCTGGCCCTCCCCAACCCTCCCCTGCCAAAAAAGAGAAAACGCTGGAAAATATCAGGCCTTCAAATCAGGCCGCAGCAGAGGAGGATTATGGGAAGTGGGGCAGCAGCCACTGCCTTTGTGGTGACAGGCAGGGCACCGTCCATCTTAAGTTCACCACAGGCTGAGCATGAGCCGGGCCACTGCACTGAACTGGAGCCTGTGCAGAAAAGTGAGTAGGCAACCCTTCAGCAGCCACACACCAGGGGTTCTCAGTGTCCACCAGCTCCAGGCATCATGGCAAGAGACCCTGAGCCTGGGAGAGAGGCAGCACATGGCATGGACACAGCATAGACCTGCTTCCCATCCTGCACCCAGTGAGCTGAAGTTTGTCTCTGTCTCCTTCACAGAGATCAGTTGGTGGGAGACGGAGGGCATTGTCCTGGACCTGTTCTCACCAGCGAGCCCCCTTCCTGTCTAACATGTGGCCCCTGAGTTATACATTAGAGACCTGCAGCAGGAAGCCACTAGAACACTTTCCCCATTCCGGACTAGAAGATTCCGTCACCTTCTTCCACAATCCACTGGGTCACACTCGGGATCCTGACCCACCTGGCTATAGCCCAGAGGCTTGGGGGATGCTTGCTCACTAGAAAGCTGCCACAGAGGGAGGTAGTCAGGGTGGGTGGCCAACCTCATCACCAGGACAGACAATCGCAGCAGCACATGGCAGATGCTTGTTAGGAGGAGTCCTGGTGGGTTCTTGCTCCCATGAAATGAACTGCCCTGACAGGCAGAGGACCATGACACCAGAGCAGCTGATCTCTCACAGCACTGTGGGGGGCCTGGGCTCAGCCAGATGTTCTCTCCGGCAGCTGTGTCTCATGGCAACTGACCATCCAAGGTATTTCCAATGACCAGCTCTGCAGGCAGAGGGAGGAGTGGGTCTGTCCCCGCAGGCAGCCAGACTGAATCTCCTCACACCGTGGCATCCTCAGGTGGGCAAAGATGTTACCAGGCAGCTGGCTTGAGGGATGAGTGCTAACCTGCGTATGACCCAGCCTTGAAAAAATCCCAGAATGCTACCTAACAGCACTCTGTCAGCCAAGCAAGGGTCAAAGGACATGACAGATTCAAAAAAGAAGAGCCTGCCCCTTGGGGAGAGTTCATGACCACCATCTGCCCGGACCAGACCAGGATGTGGTAATCACGGAGGACTTCTGGTGGAGGCATTATGAAGATATAGTGATAAGGGGCATCTGGTGGCCAAGCTACTTAAAGATGTCAGTGAGTGATGGGAGAGAGACATGCAAAGAAGCCATCATGGTGTCGCTGACAGAGCTGGAGCCAGTAGGGCATAATGAGTCACACAAGGTGAGTGGCGGGCTGCAGAGCGCACAGGAGGCACAGGAAGAAGCCCAAAGTCTTACCCAAGGTGCCCATACTGCAAGGGGCTGAGGCAGGGGGAGGCCCGGAGATGTTGCCCACTTAGCAAGATCCCTCTGGGGCTCCAGAGATGCCCAGTTGGCAAAGTGTTTGCCATGCAGGCATGAGGAATCAAGTGTGATTAACCAGAACAAATGTAAAGTCAGGCACAGTGACACATGCTTGTGACCCCAGCAGACATCGTCACTGAATCAGCCAGACCAGCTGCATCAGTGAGCTCCAGGTTCAGTGAGACCGTCTCAAAAGCTAACGTGGAGAGGGCTAACGTGGAGACTCTTGATGCTGGCATCCAGCACACACATATGCACACATACTCACACACACTCACATACACACACACACATGCATACACACTTGCAGCATACACACTCAGATACACACTCACATACATATACTCACACACACATGCACATACTCACACATTCACCACACATATACTCACACACGCTCACTCACACAGGCACTCACATACATACACTCACACACATACACACTCACACATACACACTCAGACACACTCACACACATATACTCACACACATATATATACTCACACACTTAACACACACATCTCACACACTCAACACACACATACACTCACACATAACACTCTCACACACTTGCACACACTCACTCACAGTCATACACACATGATGTAGGAAGTTAGGAAAAGGAGACACTGCTGGAGACTGGGTTGTTTGGGGGAAAGTTCTAGAAGAAATGAGTCTGGTGACCAGATCATGCTGGAGAAGGTTGACAGGGTGACCGTGGAGGGGGAAAGCTGCTCCCCATAGGCTTGCCAGGCACTCATCGAGCCGCAGCCTGCACTGAGAGCTAAGCCTGCAGCCTGAGATAGTCACCTAGGAGTCAAGAACACAGACCGCGTGGGTGTAGGACAGAGGCCTGGTTAGGTCAGTGGCTTCCAGTCCTTAGTGAAGGGACAAATATAGGGACACATTCCCAAGAGCCAAGTCCCTAGGACAAAGAGTCTCATGATTATTCAGAGGCCAATGGGGAGGCACAGCAAGGCTTGGAGAGAAAGCCCCAGGAGGAAGACAGCATGTAGATTCGGGAGACCTGTCATGACCCTGTGGGCAGTGTTAGACAAACCCCACTGCCCCAATGTCTCATGGGGGAGAGGGTGATGTGACCTCTGCTGCTTCTCATGACTGTGAGAACTGGTGATATTGCTACTTCATTCATATAGAATGCACCAGACTCAGCCTCTAGGGAAAGAGAGGCCAGAACGTCACTAATGAGAAAGAGGCGTGAGCACCATCCAGCCCTGCAGAGGCAGCAGACATTGTGTTCAGGCCCCGTGAGTCTTTGTGTCTTTAACCATACCAAGGTCTAAGCTACACCAAGCCTCAAGTCCGGCATCTATACAATGAGAAAGGTGAACTTGGTGGCTCCAGAACTTCCTTCCAGGAACTGAGAAGAGGGCTTAGTTTGTAAAGCTCAGCTGTCCAAATGTGACAAACTGATTTCCATCCTCAGAATCATGTTTCTAAAACAAAATTGGTGTAGCATCTTGTACTATAATCCCAGAGATGGGTAGATTCCTGGGGCTCACTCCCCAGTCAGCTTAGCCTACTTGATGATCCCCAGACCAGTGAGAGAATGTCTAAACAAGCAAACAAACAAACAGGTGCATAGGTCTTGACATATGAGACTGAACTCTGGCCTCTACATACATGTATGCACACACACACACACACACGTTAATTTTTAGTGTTGTGTTGGCAATTCCATCTCAGGGAATAGTGAGAGTTTCCAAAAAAAATCTGGCTACAGCAAAGAAAGATGATGTCACAGACAGTCTAGAGAGGTGACTTCATGATGGCCATCTTTGTGCATCTTGAAGCTTCCTGCTCACTATGTTCCACCCTCCTCCATCAGTGACAGGAGGACTTGGTGCTCCTCGCCTGATGGGTCCCCTGATTCATTCACGGCTCTAGAGTCAGCTGCTCAGGCAAGCCCTTGGAGCTGAGTCTGATAGAGCTTTCCACACTTGGAGACTTGTTCTCCCTGGCCAGAGTCTGAGATCTGTAGGAGCAGAGGGAGAGTCAGCACCATGGTCAGCTCCTTCCGAGCTCCAGGCTTCCTCAGCCTTGCTGGGGAGCCCTGGTCTGGGAGTCTGGGGTGAGGTCAGGTTGGATCCTGCTCTAGGGACTAGTGTGAGACAGGAGGATACCAAAGAGTTTCCAGTCTGAGGTAGGAGGGAGATGATGGTGGAGTGGAAAGGCAGCGATGGAGAGAGGCAGAAAGGGGAATCTGACATTAGTTCATGCAGCTGTGAGCCAGATCCTGAGCAGCTGGCCTCTGCAGGAGCTCAGTATAATTAGCCTATCACATAAGACCACAGCAGCCCCTAGATCAGTGGTTCTCAACCTTCCTAGTGCTGGGACCCCTTAATACAGTTCCTCATGTGGTGGTGACCCCAACCACAAAATTATTTTCATTGCTACTTCATAACCGTAATTTTGCTATTATGAATCATAATGTTAATATGTGTGTTTTCCAACGGTCTTAGGCAACCCCTATAAAAGAGTCATTCCACCACCAGAGGGGTCGCAACCCACAGGTTGAGAATAACCTGCTATCCGTTGGTGCAATAGTCAAGACTTTATCTGAGGGCCCAACTCCATTAAGACTCCAATTTATTGTTTCTGTTTTTATTGTTGCTTATTGGTTGGTTGGTTGGTTGGTTGGTTGGTTGGTTGGTTGGTTGGTTGGTTGGTTGGTTGGTTTTGGTTTTGGTTTGGTTTGGTTTTGGATGTTTGTTTATTTGGCATAGGTCTTATGTAGCCCAGGCTGGCCTTGAAGAACACCTTCCAAGTGCTGGCATCACGAACATGCACCACCAAATCTGGCTGCATGCGGTGCTGAGCGTGAACCTTTGTGCACACTAGGCAAGGACTCCATCAAGTGAGGCACCTCCCCAGCCCCTCCACACTATTTTTGTCACCATCAGGAGGTCGGGGCCATTGTAGAGCAGGACATCCATCAAGAGCTGTCTCTATTGCCCCCAGCTCTCAGAGAGTCCGAGTCGGCAGCTGCAGTTCCTAGTGCAGTGAGGATACAGCTCAGAGGCAAGCTTCAGCATCCTGTTCCAATGTCCTGTTCATAATCCCCATACTAGCCATCCCTTCCAACTCACTCCACGGGCTACTCATGGTGCTCAGAGCCAAGGCAGTCAAAGCAGACCCAGCTGTTGAGGCAGAAAGTCTATCTGTAGGCACCTAAGCTGACCATCACTCCCTTGCATCACCCCCTCTGTGTCCAGCGACCAGCTTCTCTGTCCCCAAAGCATGAAGCCCTGAGTCACCTGTCAGAGGAGCTGGGAGCAGCTCCCTAATGATAGAGGTCAGCCTCATTCCAGCTGCTGTCCCTTCCGAGCTGAGGGGCATCTGAAGGCCAACCTGCAAGAGATGGTTTCGTCCTTCCCAGCTGACCCACCCTGAGACTGAGGGATGGGGCTGTCAGCATGAGTTGGAGGTGTGTCACTGGGTTACCTGAGTGAAGTGACTTTGGGGGCCAAGGGACAGCCATGTTCCCTGCTTAGCTCTGTGCTTGGGCAGTACCCAGGGCAGGCATGGGCAGAAGAAAAGGCTGGGACTGGGCATGAATCAAATAGAGTGTGTGTCCTGCTTCATGCCTTCCTCAGCTTCACAGTGGGAGAACCACACCTCTCTCATGCCCCTTGCTTTGTTCATTGGTAAACATAGAGATTCTAATGGAACCCCACTTTAGGGTCAGGGAAGGGCCAAAGAACACAAAAGCTTATGCAGATACCCTGCAGCACTCCCAACAGCCCTTTAGAATAGACACGGAGACACACTGAGTTCAAGGATATACAGTTAGCCAGAGGCAGGGCCAGCACCAGACTTTAACCCAGTTTGGACCCCAGATTTTTCTCCCCTCTTGGCTAAGTCTCCTGGTGCCGATCTATGGCTTCTCTTTCTCTCACTGACCCAGAGCAGGGCTGCTCTGAGGAGGAAGGTGGCTGGCCTGCTACAGAAGAAAGACACAGCCTCCCAAGAGGCACGTATATGGTGTCACTGGCTCATTAAGCTCACGACTTTTCCTGGCTCAGCCTGTGAACTCCGCCTACCCCTGTCTTTAGAAAGTCCTACAGTAAGGTGTTCAAAGTCCCACAATCCAGGAGACATTTTCCTTCCTCGTGTCAGAAACAGAGCCTGGTGCCAGCATGCCATGTCACCAGGGTTACCTGGTTTGGGTGTTTTTGGTTCTGATTTTTAAAAATATATGTGTGTGCATGCTTGCATCACATATGTGCTTGTGCCTTTGTGGGAAAGGGAGCCAGATAATCTTGACATGGAGTTACAGGTGGTTGTGAGTGACACTATGTGGGTGCTGTAACTAAACTCTGGTCCTCGAGTGTCCTGAACTGCTGAACCAGCTCTTCCGCCCCAGGGATGTCCGGTTTGTGCACCTGGGAACCAACCATCCCACCCCACTGAACTACCTGACCAGGCACTGGGCCTCCCCTAAACCCCAGCACACTGACCCTCCATGAGAGAGGCCTGGCCTGGCTCTAATTCAATCCTGTTTAGTCTAGCTGGAACTGGCTATTCACAAACAGCTGCGTTCTAACCCTACAGCATCCCAGCTTCAGGCAGGAGTGACAAGACAGGGCAGCAATGCCCAGAGTTAGATTAATATGTAGAAGAAACTCAGTACCATTTAACCCCCCCACCCTGCATCCAGGGAAGGGCTGGTTCCTCTATGGAAGGAAAGGACCTCTGCCTAAGTAAACAGACACTACTGAAGGAACCAAAGAGTTTATCCAGGACTCGACCCTGGGGCTCTGAGGACACCAGGGCAACTGAGAAGGAATGTCACAGCCTGAGGTTTCTCACCCCTCAGTCTCTGTCTCCATCCCCATTGGCAGCTCTCCTGCCCCCCACCGCCACCCCCACCCCCACCCCACACTCCACCTCCCCAGGCCCTTCCCTCCCAGACCCATCATTCTCCACATCCTCTCCTCTGTGCTAAGATCAGGTTTGCCCTTTCTGATCCTGCCCCTCTGTGCCTGGAGTAGATGAGTTACTGGGGCATCTCTTGTCTCCCCTGATCTGGAGTGGTTCCAGGAACACTGGAGATGGGGGACAGAGCAATGAAGACTGTCCCTTCCACAGGCCCACTCTGATCCCGTTCCCTCTACCTCCCATGTGTCTTCTCTGTTAGGTCCAACAATGCTAGCTGTGCCCCCTGGGACCCTGACTAGGGGCTCACCATATCCATGGCGGTCTCTCTGTCCCTGTAGTCTGGTCCCCACCCTCCCCAAAGCCCCATCTTCTCAGGCTGCTGCATCTTCCTGCCCCGTTATTTCCAGATCCATCTTTCTAATTCCACCCGAGCCAATTCTGGCTCTAGATGCCTTATTGTCTTCATTCCTCTTTCTCTCCCCAGACTCCATGAAACCCTTCACTTCATAGTACTCTCCCCTCAGGAGGCACATGGGAGTGTTCATGGTGAGGATCTGTGAGTCCCTGAGGAAGGCATCAGTGGAACTAGCCCACTGCTCCCAACTTCTGCTCCCGGATCCTCACTTTGTGTCTCTCTGGAGGGATGAGAGTGTGGCAGCCATGATGTGATGAGGCTGTCCCCTCCAAAGTGAAGCACTCCTGCCTAGAGAAGAAGAAGACTCACAGGCCGCCCCGTAAGGAAAGGAAACATACAAAGTCCAGAAGGCTCCTGAAACTTACAAGATTCCCAATGTTAGATAAGCAGTAACAATAGCTGGGGACCTTTGGGTGCAGCTGCCTGCAGGGGGCACCAGGGAGGAAGCTATCCTGAGTCACCCATGCTGGGGTGGGTGTGGGGTGCTACAGCTGCCTTTGAGTCATCTGTGATCCTGTAAATAATCCAGGAAACTCACTGGGTCACCAAAGCTGCACCCAGGTAAATGATTTCTTTGCTCATAAGTGCACTGTCTGGAGTGAACAGACATTGGTTCACATCTCCTCAGGAAAAGTCACACAACAGACACCCCCGGGGCCCGCTAAAGAGAAGCAAGGAATAAAGAAATAAGTCTGCTTCCTCTATTCCATTTTCAGAGCCCCTGGTTCCCCTCATCAGTTACCCCATGTCATGAGGCTGTCACCCTTAACTCCACAAAGCATCTCGGCCTCTTCATCTCCCCCCTCCTCCTCCTCATCAGCCCCTTCCTCCCCAAGAGTCATCCTTAATTTCCCCCCTCTTCTTAAAGTCCCACCTCAAAATCTGTCTGGGCCACCATCTCTGCAAGGAATCTGCAAACTTCGTCCCCCACCACTTAGTGCATTCCACTCTCGATGGAGACCACCTCCCGAAGGCTCTGCTGTAAACCCCTCCTCAGTACCTCAAGGACTGCACTGCCCATCAAATTAAGACACTTCCATCTTATAACCTGAAAGACCAGCTGTCACTCACCATGAAAGTAGGTAGGGCACTGGGCCAGCCTAAGAGCACCACCCTCCCACCTCACCCTCCTCCAAACAGCCCACCCTGGGATCCACCTACCTACCTGTCTCTGGACCCCTAGAAGCCAGAGGGATGCACTGCTCAGAGCCTACTGTTGTCATGGTGATGTGCTCTACCTGAGCCAGAGAGGCTGCATGGCTGGATTCAAATGCCACCCGTCATGACCTGCAGGTGGACACGGTGGCTCTTCCAGGGAGTCCTCCACAATCAGCCCAGTCCTAAGTGTCCTTGCTAACAGTTTACATTTTATATTTTCATTTTATGTTTTATGTGAGTTAAATGCTTTGCCTGCATATAGGTACCACATGTGTGTAACATCCTTTGAGGCCAGAAGAGGTCACTGGATCCCCTGGAACTGGGGTTATAGATGGTTGGGAGCCATCATGTGGGTGCTGGGAATTGAACCTGGGTCCTCTGCAAGAGCAGCCAGTGCTCTTAACCGCTGAGTCATCTCTCAGACCCAGGGTGTCCTTGTTAATCTCTTACCCAAGCCCAACCTACCCAGCATGCAACACACACAGGGGTTACCTCAGTTTGTTCCAAGAGCAATGAGTCTGTGCCTATAATCCCAGTGCTTGGGAGGATTGACACAGGAAGATCTCTAGTTGAGGTCTAGCCTGGACTACACTGGGAGACCCTGTTTCAAACCATAGTCCTTCCGTGTGCCTCAGTCTACTGTGTGAAGCCGGAGGAAGGCAGGCGCTGAGCACAAAGGCAGGCTCTTCAGCACAGCTGATGCCAGAGAATCACCTATTGCTCCAATCTCCTCTGCTCAGCTCACTGCTGCCCCTGAGGGCCTTCTCCTCAGCCCTCACCTGTCTTGTGTGCCTTCTCCCCCTTCAGACCCAAATGAAGTCAGAAAAATGCCAGGGGCACCCGGACCAGAAGACAGGAATCTGCAAGGAGTGGGCTCCAGAGACGGGAAGTGTAGGCTCAAGGCCAGGCCTGCAGGTGTCTCGTCTCCCCAGGGACAGCCCTGAGCAGGTGTCACATTTCCCCAGGGACAGCCCTGAGCTGCTTCAAGGGTTCCATCTGGCTACAGAGCCCGGGAGGGACCAGCTTCACAGTGTCTCCTGGGGAGCTCTGGCTTTAGCCTGTCACCCCCTAGCTTGTCACTTGGCCTGCAGAGGGACAACTGCAGTGATGTCTGCCACTGCTTCCACACGCTCACACTGCCAGGGTCCAGGACAAGTTCATTCATTCACTCGTTTGTTCATTCACTCATTCAACTCCTCAAGCTGTTAGTATCCCATTTTAAAGACAAGGAAACTGAGGCATGGGCTAAATCTAGTTAGCTGTACGAGTGAGTGACAGACAGACTCTCACAGCTCAGTGGCTCCTGTCCCTCCCACTTCCCAGGCATGCATGCTGTAGCCAAAGGGTCAGGAGCCCTGGGCTGGACCGCTCTTGCAGGGTGCAAGACTCCAGTCATGGAGCCAGGATTATCACTCGGCCGTTGTCCCCACCACGAAAGTGTCATAACTGTCCCTGAGGCCCCACGTTTTCATTCACATGAGTTCTGGAATTTTACAGCTGATCTACGTGCAGATGTCAAGCTTTACAGTGTGACGATAAAAAGGGTCCTGTCTGCACCTGCGCCCTGTAGCTTGTCATGGAAGATCCCAGTTGTGACACAAGGGAACCTAGGCCCCTGTGCTATGAAGAGGGCTGTATGTCTGTAACTATGATGTTGATCCCTCCATGTCCTTGTGACCCATGCAGCTAACAGGTGCCCTTGACCTTTGCCTTCCCTTCCTGAAGCTCTGAGTCCTGCACTCCACGACCCAAGTACTCATCACACCCCAGCAGCCACAGGTACCTGTTGGCCTCAGGGCCACCACTGCAGGCTTGCAGGACAGAGCTTATTCAAGGTCTCAGGTCAGATAGTGACCAGGAGAGGCTCACTTCTAACCCTGGCCTTGGTCGGTCTCTCTTTCCCAGCCATATTGCCTTCTTGTCCCTTACTGGCTCAGATGCCTTAACCCCGATACCTGGGGTTTCCCTAAGGTGTGAGTGACTCCCTAAGGTGCTAGGTCATCTCCAACCTCCACTTCCCCACTTGACACTCCAATGGGTAACAGTGAAGAGGGAGTGGGGGAAGGGGGAGGGGGAGAGATGGGGGGATGGAGGAGTGGAGAGGAGGGACAGGCCCCCAGGACACTGCTGTCGCTCACCTGTCTGTTCACCTGCTCTGTCTCATCTTCTGCCCATTTACCTGACAATCTATCTTTCTGTATGTCTTCTGTACCCGTCACACCTCTCTCTCTCTCTCTCTCTCTCTCTCCATCTCTCCACAGACTGGGCAAAGGAGAGATCTGAGAATCTGGCCAGTCAGACCACCTGAGCAAAGTCATTCTTTCCACGTGACAGTGGTGATTGGGACCCAGGCTGCATGGCCTCTGTGCTCTTGTAGTCACTCAGCAAACACTTCCTGAGCACTTATCATCTGCCACACTGTGATTGGGGTCCTGATGTTATGAACGTAGACAAGGCTTCCCAAATCTCTACCCTGACCCAAATGGACACATGGTGTCATGTCCCATTATCAAAACAATGAAGGACCAGGCCTAGAGAGGGCTGGCGACCTGCCAAGTCATACATCCTATGAGGGAACCAGGTGTGTTAACCTCCAGGCCAGATGTTTCCCCAGCCTCTGTCTCCTCCCTGCCTCACTGAAGGCCAGCTCTGCCTGCAGAGGCTCCTACAGCACACAGGGTCCAAGCAGGACAGAGCAAGAGAGACGGAGTGTGTTCTGATGTGGCAGATCAGAACTTGGCTCTCCTAGTCCACATGATCCACCAGCTAATTATCCCTCGGCTCAGCCAGGTAATACCACAGCCATGCTGCCCAGGCCTCTGATGGCCAGGTCACCACAAACAGGCTCAGAAGAGGAGAGAGGCACCAGAAGCTCCCTGTGGCTACTATCAGATTGAGCTCCAGACCTGCAGGGCAGGGTTAGGGTCTCCAGGAGATGCCAGAAGATGCAAAGGGAGCCACACATCTGAGACAAGATGGACCAGCCCCTGTCTCTGAAGAAGCATTATAAATCCAGCAAGAAAAGCTCAGAATGGTCACATAAGGCTGAGTGGGGCTGGGGAAACTCTGCAGGAGCTAGCAGCAAAGCCTTGGGGGTTCCAGCCTGTCTCGTTCAGCACTGGACCTTGCACATGCCTTCAGGACTCCTGATCATCATGGTGGCTCACATGTTAGAGCCTCATACAAGTTCAACATTCACACTCTCCTTATGAAAGTTGGGACTCTCACTCTCTAAAATTCACACTTGGGGAAACTGAGGCATGGAGCTGTTATGTACCTGTGTCAGCCAGTCTTTGCTGCTGTAACAAAACACCAGAGGAAAGCTCAAGGGAGACAGGATTTATGTTGGCTCTTGGTTTCGGAGCATTCTCAGTCTGTCACTTGGCTCTGCTGCTTCAGGGCCCTGCGTGGTGAGAGGGAATACCAGGGGGACAGGGGTTCAGCTCAGAGTAGCCAGGAAGCAGAGAGAGACAGAAAGGAGTAGGAGAGGCAGCTGGGTGGGTAAAGTGCTTCTTGTGCAAGCATGAGGTCCCCAGTTCAGATTCCCAGCCCCCAGATTAAAAGAAAGGCATATCACTGTGTTCCCACAATCCCAGCACTGGGGGGACAGAGACAGGAGGATCCCTGGGGCTCACTAGCCAGCCAATGTTCCCAGTTGGTGAGGTGCAGGCTCAGTGAGAGATCCTGTCTCAAAACAATAGAGTAGAGAGTAATAAAGGAGGGCACCCCAAGTTGATCTATGACCTCTACACATGTACACACATAAAAGAGCACACACATGCACACATACACACATACACACACACACACACACACACACACACACACACACCAAGGCAACACCCTCCAAAGGCACACCCTACTGAGAGTGTCCACACTCCACTACAGATACACCTGGACTATTTGCAGCCTGTGGGGCTGAAGAATCTGAAATGGCCCCAGCTTAGTCGTGTCTTTATAGGCACTGACCAGGCTAGAAGCAAAAGAGGGGGCCATCTGCCTGCATGAGACCCCATAAGAGCCCTTGCAGTGTCAGCAAGAGAGGATGCCCCACTCTGTCAAAGGAAGTCCAGTGACATGGGAGTGACAGGGAAGACAAGCAGAAAGGGATGTGCAGAGGCTCGTGGGCCAGTGTGACAGGCTCATGATGTGTCTTGATTAGAGCTGGGATGGCCGTCTGAACCCACCTTGTAGACTCTGAGCACACAGCATGGAGAAGCTGGTGGGTCCCCGACCAGTTATGACGGCCATTGATGGCCTTTTGGGTCCGGGCATGGGATGTGCATCTAATGGCCTGATCTCTGAGCCCTGGGATTCCCATGCCCTCATCACAGCTCACCTTTGGCCCAGTGTTGCTGGGAAAAAAAGCCGCATCTTCATGGCCTTTCATGTCCTCCGCTGTAAGGGGTTCTTTAGGGGCCACCCAGGAAGCAGAGGCAGCTAGGGTCTGGTTTCCACACTGGGTACTTTACCTTACAGTGAGGAGCATGAGTCACATCTAGTGGGTCATGTACTTCTCTCTGTTGTAGGGGTGTTTCCAGAGAGCCCAACGGGGGGCGGGGGGGAAGACCCACCCTGAATGTGGGCGGCACCATCTCCTGGGCTGGGGTTCCAGACTGAATAAAATGGAGAAAGCGAGCTAAGCAGCATCTCTGTCTCTGTCTCTGTCTCTGTCTCTGTCTCTCTCTCTCTCTCTCTCTCTCTCTCTGCTTCCTGACTGCAGATGTGATGTGACCAGCCGCCTCATGCTCTTACCTCTATGTCTATGCCTTCTCACCGTGATGAACTGTGTACCATTGATGTGTGAGCCTAAGTAAATCCTCCCTTCCTTAAGCTGTTTCTTTACAGCTTAGTTAGGTAACTAACTAACAAGCAGGCCATCCATCGGCTGCTCACATTTGTCCCATGGCTGGTTTCCATGAATGTCTTTGAGCAAGACCAGATTTTATTGCCACAGGCAGGGACCAACACCACCCACCTCTGAGAAGCTCAGGCAGCTCAGGAAGTGACAACATGCTGGTCATTCCTCCTGTAGGCAGAGCAGCATGGGAGTTTCCCCCAGAGACCCAGAACAGAGCATTGTGGGAAGGAGGCCTCAGTGCTGGGCTGCAGCTGAGGCAGTGGCTTCCCCTCTCTGGGGTCAACTCCCCCGTCTCTAAAGTGAGGAGGTGATTTCCCAGCCCTTGTTAGGCAATCAGGTCCCTAAGCCACAAGGTCCCTGATAATGACGCAACTCCATTCCGCCATAGTCCCATGAAAGGACGTAGTTGAAACGTGCCTGTTGCCTAGTGATGATACAGCTAGAGTAACATGTTCGTGGTGACATGGATGTGAGCATATCTACTATGCTACTAGCAAGCCCGCCAACCTGTGCAGCTTGTGAGCCCAGACATGACAATAAATGTCCGTCACCCACCCAGGTGTTCATGGTGCAAACCTCCATCACTATTTCAGTGGGAACTCCAAAGAATGAACCCCCTCCAGGGACACCCAGGTCACATGGGAGAAAGCTTGTTCCAGCGGGGTGTGGAGGCGTTTGAGGGCTAGGTGCACCTGCACATAAGTGGCCAAGGTTTGTCAGGGGAGGAAGTGGGGACTGCAATTTAACAATAAGCAAATATGGGGCACTAGTATGGGGTCTGTTCACGGACATAAGCTAAACTCACCCGCTGTTTAAAATCAATGAAGAGCAGGACCAGCAGAGCCCGAGCAGGCCGCTGTACACTGTGGCTCTCACCCAGCCCTGTTCTCTCACATGACCTGGGACAAACTGCCTGAGCCTCAGTCTCCTCCTCTGCAAACTGAGCCCCCTCCCCGCTCCTCCCTCCCCCTCCTCCCTCCTCCCTCCCTGGCTGCTGGGAGAATCCTCGAGAGGCTGTGTGCTAATGGCTGATGTGTAAAAAGTATTATCCGTTTTTCTTTTCTATTTTAGAGTCTCCGTGGCCCAGACTGGCCTCTAAATCACTATGTAGCCAAGGACGACCTTGAACTTCTGATCTTGGAGTGCTAGGATTATAGGTGTGTGTACAGAACCCAGGGCATGTTGTGCATGCTAGGCAAGCACTCTGCCATCTGGGCCACGTCCCTGCTCTATGGAGGTGGCTGTCCCTGCTCTATGGAGGTGGCTGTCCCTGATCTATGGAGGTGGCACTCAGGGCTGTTATTTTCACAGCTCCGTGGCCTCCTCCCACTGACTTTTGGATGTAGGGGGTCTGTGGAGCTGGTGGTGAGGGCAGGTGTGGGAAGAGGACTCCCCAGAAGGAAGCCTGGAGCAGCCTCAGCAGCACCCACCTCTCTGGAGAGTCCTGCTCCTGACAACCCTGCACCAAAGCACTAAAGAATTCCCTCCTCGGTGCCTGAGCTGGCCTACTCCAGTGATCAGATGGCTGGATACCCAACTGTCATCATAGAGCCCTCATCCAGTGACTGATGGAAGCAGATGCAGAGATCCACAGCCGGGTGCCAGGCTGAGCCCCAGGAGTCCAGTCGATGAGAGAGAGGAGGGATTCTGAGCAAAGGACATCAAGATCATGATGGGAAAACATGCAGAGATGGCCAGCCAAACTAGTGGGAACACATGAACTGTGAACCAATAGCTGAGGAGCCTCCATGGGACTGGACTAGGCCCTCTGGATAGGCGAGACAGTTGTTTAGCTTGAACTGTTTAGGGGTCCCCCATGCAAAAGGATCAGGACCAGTCAGTCCCTGGTGCATGAGCCGGCTTTGTGGAGCCCAGTGTCTATGGTGGGACACTTTGCGCAGTCTTGGTGCAGGGAGGAGGGTCTTGGACCTGCCTCAACTGAACGTACCAGGCTCTGCTGACTCCCCATGGGAGACCTTGCCTTGGAGGAGGTGGGAATGGGTGGTGGTTTAGGGGGAATGGTGGGAGGCAGGAGGAGGGAGGAGACGGGGATCTGTGGTCGATATGCAAAAAGAATAGAAAATTTAATAAAAGAAAAAAAAAGAATCCTCTCCTCCTCCATCTTAGCCAGGGGCTCTGCACTGGGAACCCCTTCCAAAGTCCCTGCTCTCGGAGCAGCCCCTGCCATCAGGCCTCAGTCTGCTGGAAGCAGCCGCCAAACCACTGAAAAGGGGCTGGACTGACACCAAATCCCCACCCTGGGCTGACTAACCAGACAAGGAGGCACAGTGGCATGCCCACTTTACAGACAGGCAAATGGAGGCACAAGGTTTAAAAAGGTTGTCTGGGTGCACGAGGCAGGCTGTAGAGTAAAAAAAGCAGGCCCCAGAATCTTCTCAGTTTCATGCTTATCCCCCTACAGCACTCTGTGCCCTCCTGCCCTTCCAGAGCCTGCTTTACACCCAGACCCCCAGGTCCAGCCTTCCTTCCCACAGAGGCCCAGAAAAGGCAAGGTACCTGTCTGATGACACACAGCAAAGCGGTGGCCCAGCTGGCTGGAAGTCTCTGGTTCGGCTGCTTTAGGGAAAAATGGGAAAGTATTTTTTTCTGGAGAAACAGCTCAGTGGATAAAAAGCCTTGCTGTGCAAACATGAGGACCTGAGTTTGGATCCCCAGCACCCACATAAAAAACAGAATGCACCTGAAACCCCAGCTCTGAAGAGGTGGAGACAGGAGGAGCCTGGGGCTTGCTGGCCAGTCAGTGAGCTCCAGGTTCAGTGAGAGATCCTGTCTCAAAAAACAAGGAGAGCAATTGAGAAGGCACATGACATTGGCCTCTGGTCTCCACATTTGTGCACACAGGTGTGTACCTGAATACATGTGTGCCCTCATGCACACACACACACACACACACACACATGCACAGATGCACATGCACCACACACATAAGCACATGCACACTCACAGAGACCCAGGGCACGACCAGGCCAGGTACTTCACTTGGCAACACCTTTTCCTATTTGAAAACAACAGTTCTTACCAGATAAGCCACCTGAATCCCTGTGCTGTGAACAAGAAAACAGAGGGGCTGAGACACCTGCTCCCAGAAGCTCAGCATGCTCCTCCACTGGACACACATGCTCTCGGGGTGCAGAGGCTGTTTCCCTGCTGGAGGGAGGGCACGTGATGCCTCTGGTCTCTGCATTTTTTTTCCTGACTTATTCAGGCTAATTTATGGACAGCCAGCAGAGATGCCTCTAGCCTGGGC
>CABHPH010170987.1:0-38911 GCA_902168325.1 Peromyscus nudipes | reverse complement strand
CTGGCTCTGCAGTGCTCCCACAGCACCACTGGCCCACTGGCTGGCTCGGCACTAAGCAAGTCACTCATTTTTCTGGGTTTGTCTTCTTGGCTGTAAACCTAGACGGAACCTGCTCCCCGCAGGCTGACAGGAGGATTAAACGAGAATCAGAGGACATGACATGAAGTAACATAAAATAAATTTCAAATAACAAATTCTGTATAATACATCAACGTTATCACTCCCCACACTACAACATAATAGAGTAAAATAGAATCTTCCACCCTGGTCTCCGTATCAAGACAGCAAGGAGCAAGGGTCTACACGGGAGATGCTGACCCACCATGGGACCAGCCTCTGAAGGACTGGCACCCAGTAGGTGTCAACACATGGCTGCCATCCTGTGGTTAAAAGCAGCCTCATCTCCCTGGGCAGTAGCGGGATCCCTGACAATCAGTGGGGAGTGAGAGAAGGCAGCGAGTTCTTGATTTTGACTCTGTCTGACGTGAAGCCACAACTGTTGGCACAAGAGACAGACATCTGTCAGCCCCGTCAGGCAGCTCATCAGGTTCCCTGAAAAACCTCTCAGCACGTGCTCACTGCTGTCAGCTCCGGTTAGGCATGGAGACGACAAAACCTGGAGGCTAGCTTGTAAAGTCAGACTGGCAATCTACCCCAGATCCCCACTGGTGACACCATCTAGGGCCACTGACAAGTCCATCTGACAAGTGTGTCCTGACACCTGCCTGTGCTGTCTCTGAGCCAAGCATGGGTGGGGTCTACTGTGAACACACACTCTCCTGCCGTGGGCACAGCTACTCTCAGTGCAAGGAGGCAAGGTGACTTTGCATTGGAACACCTGTCATTTGTGTGTGTGTTTTGTACAAACAAGTGTATATATGCATATTTGTGTGTGTTGTACAAGCTGGTGTGTGTATGGGTATTTGCATGTGTGTGTGTTTTGTACAAGCAAGTGTGTATATGCATGCTTGCATGTGTGTGTGTGTGTGCATGTGTGTGCATGTGTGTGTGTGTGTGTGTGTGTGTGTGTGTGTGTGTGTGTGTGTGTGTGTGTGTGTGTGTGTAGGCCCAAGGTTGATATCAGGACCCATCTTTAGTTGCTCTTCTACCTTACTCACTGAGGCAGGGCATCTCAGTCAAACGCTCACCAGTAAGGCTAGCTGTCACCAACCAGCTTGCTCTGGGGAATCTTCCATCTCCATCTTCCTAGGCTGGAATTACAGGTGGCTGCCACATCCATCCAGCATTTACCTGGGTTCTGGGAATCCAAACTTTGGTCCTAATGGTTGCTGAGCAAGTGCCTAACCTGGAAGTCATCTCCCCAACCCCACCCCATGGGGACTTGAAATAAGAAAGACTCCCTGCTTTGCCTTCACCACTAGTAGGCACCCCCACCAGGGACAAAACTCATGGTTGTTTAGTTATCATCTTAATGGGAAATCAAAGACAAGAGAGGGTAAGCCTGGTGTCCCAGCGTGGCCCTGATGAATTTAGAAGGGACAGAGATTTCTAACTGGCATCGCACGCTGGAAAGGCCAGTGTCAAGGTGCCAGCATCGGGGATGCCTGTGTTATATCTTCCCACACAGAGAGGGAGATGTGAGCACACACAAGGAATGTTCCAAGCCAGACTCATCCTAGCAAGCCACCCACTCTTGGGGTCACTCAGCCACTCCCTTGGGAACAGCACTGATCTGTGCGTGAGGAAAAGCCTGGGGACTTGGCCACCTCTTAACAGTGGCCTCAGTATGGTTGGTCAGGCCTTTAGTTTCCAGTGCATGGCTGCTGGGGGACACATTCCAACCATGGTAGATGTTGAACCATAGTCCCATTGACAAGCACTGGAGCTGGAGAACAGGTTGGCACTGAGGCAGGCTCTCACCCACAGGCCCTGAGCATCTGCAGACACACGGATGAGAGCATCATTGCTCACAGGCACCTGGGCTGTAGAAGGAGCAGATGAGGAAAGGGACCTCTAGACACTGAGCAGATGTTGCCGATCCTCTGGACAGTGGAAGTTCTCCCTCTGAGGGAGTGGGGAAGTTGTGACATCTTCAGAGTTTGGGGGTGCAGCTGGCACATGAACAGAGCTGGCCACCTGCAGGCATGATGTTGGAAGTAGGATCGGGGACTTGTTGGCACGTGAGGGTGTGGGCAAAGGGGTGGGTGGGAGCAGAAAGGGGTTCAGCTCGGCTAGGAAACTCGATTTTGTGGGAATCTGGGTCTGAAATGAAATGAGCCTTCGGGGGTGGAATTTAATATTGCCTCAGAGCCTTTGTCTTCATTTAAGGTGACGCGATTGCTTTATCGTGGCTTCTCCCTTCGCCCCAGATACATTTATTTTGAATTTATTCACTTATGAGTCTTGCAACAAGAAGTTGGAATGAGTAAATGCACTTTTTTTCCTGAGCTACATTAATTTCGGAGTGAGATTTATTCTGTCCGCTGCTCTCTTATGGTTGCCGATGAGCTGTGGAGGCCCCCATTCAGGGCTGAGCCAGGCTGGTGGGGCTGAGGCTGGTGGGGTGAGGCAGCTAGATGACAGGTCCAGGTTCTCGTGGAGGACAAGGGAGTGCCTCATTCCATTTGGAAGACTGAGGTAAGGTGTGGGAATGAGGTCTTCCATGTGATAGGTGTCCCACATCTCTCACCTAGCCTGGCACCCAAAGGTGTCAGAGACTGAATGGCTTGTCCCAAAAGCTCTGTTGGGGTCCTGCTCCCCAACACCAGAGAGTGTCACCATAGTTGGAAATGCTGTCTACAGATGTATCCAGCTCAACACAGAGTCACTAAGGTGGCCCCTCACCCAATATGGCTTGCACCTTTACAAGAAGAAATTTAAACACACGTGCAGAAGTCACGTGGTGACAGGCAGGGCTCGCGTGCCACAGCTAAGGGTCAAGAACACCAAGTAATCTTCATCTGCTTTCTGTTTCTGTAACTCAATGCTCCAAGCTGGGGTATTTATAAGGAAAGAGGTTTCTTTGGTTTGGGTTTGAAAGCTGAAAGTCCAAGATCAGGTGCCTGTGTCTGCCTGGCCTCTGAGGGGGCCCCTTGGCTATGCCATGTCATAGAAGATGGCCTCATGGTAGCTGTGCCAGCAGAGTGGGTACATACATGCAGTGGCTTCGCTGTATAACCATAGTAGGACAGGCCTGTAAGGTCTAGGAAATTGACTCAAACCAGTTGCCAAGGCATGCACATAATGTGCTTCCTTATGAGCCAAACTGGAGTCTGCCTGAGGGCCTAGCAACAGGTGCTGTCAGAGCTCCTGACCTCATGCCCAGCCAATGAGAGACCATGCAATGTCACCAGACTGGGACACGGCCTGGGTGCTGGGAGGAGGGTATGTAAGGCTTTCCCTGTTACTGAATAAATGAGTCTGCTGATTGCCTTTCACCTGACTCCCAGAGTCTGTGTCTGTTGACCCCACACCTTCTCACCCCCTCCCCTGAGGGAGCTGTTAGGACCCAGCAACATATAACAGCTGTTTCTGGTGAGAAATAACTCATTTTAGATACCAGCATCAAACCCCTTCTGAGGCCAGAGATCTTGTACACCTCTACCCACGGTATGAAGCTTCCATCTCTTTCACACTATCACACCAAGGGTCAAGCTTCCAGCCCACACACCAGGGCATTTTGCTTTGTCACTATTTCCTCCCAATTGAAGTCTGTCATCCTGTCAGGAAGAAAATAAAACTCATAAGTCTTAGGAAGCTCCTGAAACCTACACGATCCACAGGGCCCCTGCCCAAGCTTACATCAGCAATAACAATTGCGGGGGAGAGGAGGCTCTCCCATCAAGTCCTGTGGAGTGGAGTGGCTGCAGGGATGCAGAATTCCAGAGTGGTCCCTCTTGCGGAGGGGTGGGGCTTTTCAGTGAGGCAGTTGTCTCTGGGCCACCCAGACTACTATAAACAATCCTGGCCCTCATACTCACTCACTAACTTTTTCATTGTCTGTCACTGGTGCCACATCTAGAGTAAACGGACATCTGTTCATGCCTCCCCAGGGAGAACAACACACAGACAAACCATAGCACCAAGCACCCCCAGAATCCATGCTCATACAAGTGAGGAGGGACAAGGGAGGGTTCTACCTGGAGACTCACATATAACATGGTCCCGACACTTGAATCTTAGGTTCTTCCTCTCCAGAACTGTGGCCAGGTTTGGTTTTGTTGTTTGTTGGGTGGTGAGTTGCTTGTTCATTTGTTTGGTTGTCTTGAGACAGAGCCTTGCTGTGTAGGGTATGCAAACCTCTATCTTAATAGGTAGCATACACAAGCCTTGACCTTGTGACTCCCGCTTCAACCTCCCAAGTCCTGGCATTTCAGGCATTCCGCACCAGGGCCACCTATTTATGTCATTTAAAACCATGCAGTCTGGGGCTCCTTGTCACCGTAGCCATATGAATCCAGCAATCCTTGAATGAATGAATGGATTCATGAATGAGTGAATGAATGAACAAATGAGTGCCTTCATTGCCAAATTCTACACATGGAGCATTGGATGGAGACCACAAGGCTATTATTACGAAGGAACAGAGGAGACATGAAGGGGCTGCAGACACTCTGAAGAGTCCAAGTACATTCTGTGATGGGTTGGGAAGTGTACGCATGCATGAGGAGAGTCAACCTTCTTATATGTTAATTATGTTTCAATAAAACTATTAAATATTGGGGGGAAATCCAGGTTAATGAGATGGCTTAGATCACTGGTTCTCAACCTTCCTAGTTCTGTGACCTTTTAATACGGTTCCTCATGATGTGGTAACCCCCAACCATAAAATTATTTTTGATGCTACTTCATAGCTGTAATTTTGCTACTGTCATGGATCAAAATGTACATACTTTTGGAGATAGAGGTTTGCCAAAGGGGTCACGACCCACAGGTTGAGAACCACTGGTTTAGACGTTAACTACACTTGCTGCAAAGGCAGATGGCTGATCTGAACTCCATCCCTAGAGCACATGTGATGGAAGGAGAGAAGCAACTTCTGTTAGTTGTTCTCTGACTTACACACACACACACACACACACACACACACACACACACACACACACACATACACACACACACTGCAATTCTTTAAAGTTGCTCAAAGTTTGTGGTAGTTCAAATGAGAAATATCCCCCATTAGTTTGGGTATTTGAACACTTCCCAGTCGGTGATGCTATTTGGTTGCTGGGGAAAATATGTCACTAGGGGCAGACTTTGAGATAATATAGTCCCATCCCACTTCCAGCTCGCTATCTCTGCTTCCTGCTTGCCTTTGAAGATACCAGCTCTCAGCTTCTGCCATGTCTCCCCAACACGACGGACTCTTATCCCTCTGGAAGCATAAGGGTAAAATAAGCCCTCTTTTTCACATGTTGCCTTAGCCATGGTGTTTTTTCACAGCAACAAAAAGTGACGAATACAGGGCTATTAAATGATGTCACGTACAGGCTGGCACTTAGCTCTGGGGCCTTGGTAAGGGCGGGGTCTCACAGAGAAGATGAAGAGGCCGAAGAAGGGGAGAAGACCTAGAGCCTCTGGGCTTGGCAGGTAGCTGGCAAAGTCCCCTGGGTTACTGCCCCCACCTTCCAGGAGAGGCTGCTGAGCTGGATGCCTCTTATATCCCCCTCCTCTAAAGGCTTAATTGCTTGGAAAGACTGCTGAGGACATGTTCCCATTCCCTGCCTCTGAATACGATGCTCCACTAAATACCAGCTGGTTCTCCCAGGAAATGGATACAACCTCTCTACGCCTGGGCATTTTGTGGGTAAAATGCGCTCAAAAGCACTCTTTAGAAGGTCAGCATTCAAGAAGGAGCAGTATTCAAAGAAATCCACAAAAAAATCCCTCAACCTGGGGATAATGACTTGATTTGGGAGAAAAGGCTTATAGAAAAGACTACATTCAGATGGGGGAGGCAACTGGGGTATCCAGGTGGGTCCTAAGTCCAGTGGCTGAATCTTCTTAAGAGAAAGACAGGTGAGAGGCCTCAGGCAGAAAACCCCAGTAGTCAGGCTGCACTCAATCTTTCTCGATAACTTATCTGCTGAGGAGATGTGAACAAGTTACTTTACCTTCTGGACCTCAGTTTTCCCTCTCACAGGATGGGAGTAATTTGACGAGCCCCTGTTCCCAGGGTAGGTGGGCAATGACAGGCTCTTTGAAGACATCCTTGGGCAAGCATCAGCTGCTGCTATGAACTGGATTGTGATTTCATGTAAAAGCCCTAAGCACCTGATGCCTTTGGAGAAGGGGGGTGACTGGGGCTGCAGTGGCCATTGGAACTGCCAGCAGGAGGAGGTCACGAGGTCCCATCTGGATGCATGGGGACGGAAGGGCTGATGCACTGTGCAAGGATGATGCATTGCTGTGTGGGAGGATAGCTAGATGCATGTATGCACAGACAGAGGGATGATGAATGAATGGATGACAGGACGATGTCAAAACTGACAGTCAAGTGATTGAAAGAGAGATGGTGAGGTATGCTGAGTAACCCTTGGGTGACTCACAGCCCAGATAAGGAGCCAGAAGGAGAACCGTGCTCGAGAGAACATCGTATCACCACAGTGGGTGTGCACAGCCCACAAGGGCTCCAAGGAGGACACGGCCTCCTTACAAAGACTGATACTTAAAAAATAATTCATTCTTAGTTGTAGTAAAACAGGCAGAGCGGAAAATGTACTGCTGTGGCCATTTTTAAAGGTACAAGAGAGTGGCAGAAGTCTGTCTACTCCATGGCTAGCAGGCCAGCACCGCATCCCCCTCCAGCTGTTCCTTCCCATAGAACTGAGGTTCTGCCCCCATCCCCCCTCTTCTCCACACCTGGAAACCATCATGTGGCTGTGAGAGCTCCAGATGCAACCTGTGTCTGTGACCAGGTTGCATTTGTCCTTCTGGCTGGGACTGGCTTATCTCACTTAGTCTAGTGTCTTCCAAGTGTGTCCTTGTATCAGGGTGAACTCCCATCATTTTGCAAGTCTTGTGATCTGTGATGGTTGGTGCCATCGGCTCCAGGATCTAGACTCACCTAGAAGGTGAGCCTCCAGACACACCTGTGAAGGATTATCCAGGTTAGGTTAATCAGCATGCCTGGGGGTGGTAATCTGGATGATGTTAATTAGGTGGGAAAACATACCCATTGTGGGCTGGGATCCCCGACTGTGTAAATGGAGAAAGGGGGCTGAGAAGCAGCAAATGTTCATCAGTCTCTGCTTCCTGATTGTGAATGGGATGGGACAGCTGCCTCACACTCCTGCCACCTGATTTCTCTGCCATAATGGACAGATAATTGAACTGTGACCCAGAATAAACCCTTTCTCCTTCAAGTTGTTCTTGTCAGTGTGGTTTACAATAGCAGAAGAAGAGAAACTAAGATATGAGCTATCTGGAAATGAATTGACAGAAGGACTGATGGGTGGATAGATGGATGGATGGATGGATGGATGGATGGATGGATGGATGGATAGATGGATGGATGGATGCATAGGTCATTAGCTGGAAACATGAATTTGTGAATGGATAGATGAATAGATGGGTGAGTTGATAGGTGGATAGATAAATGGATGACTAGATGTGTGGTTGAATAGGTAGATAGATGGACACATGGATTAACGATGTATGAATAGAGGATGAGATGGATGTTTGCATAAATTTATGGATGAATGGATACATAGATGATGCATGAATGCGTGGATGAGTGAACAGATTATGGTTGTGTAGATGAGTATGCAGATGGATGGATGGACAGAGGGTGATGGTGGATGCATTCATAGATGGATTATGTGTGGGCGGGTGTATATATGTAGGTAGGTAGGTATGGACAGATGAACACATGGATGAATGGATAAGTAGATAGGTGGGTGGGTGGGTGGGTGGATGGATGGATGGATGGATGGATGGATGGATGGATATATTGATACACAGACGGATGAATGGATTAATGAGTGGATGAATATGTGGATGGGTAGACTGGTACATGGATGGATGGATGGATGGATGGATGGATGGATGGATGGATGGATACAGGTAAATGAATGAATAAAGATGGTGGATGGATGGACAAATGAATGTTGATGCTGATATTCAGGTGGGTATTGAAAGAGAGACGGTAAGATATACAGGAGAGTCTTGGGTGACTCACAGCCAGGTAAAGAGCAAGAGAGGAGCCACTCAAAGTACAGTGTCACAAAGTTGCACTGTGCATGCATCCTGCAACTCACAAGGACTGTGGGGACAGCACAGGCATCACAGAATCCAGATCATGTCATGAGAACTGACCTGGAACTACTCCTGCATGAGAGAGGCTAACCAGCAGACAAGTGGAGAGCAGTGTGTGGAGCCAGCACAGAAAGCTCAGGAGAGAGGCTGCGGGTGGAGTGAAGAGTTCCTGGCTTGCATCCGAGGACTTCCTGTTGTGAGCCATGAGGTGCCCAGCCTCTCTGCCCCTCAGTTTCCTCAGCTGTTAAATGACTCACTGACAGGATCCACCTTCTAGTCTGTGGGGCCCTACGACAGCTGTGAAGATGCCAATCAAACCTCAGGTGTACTCTCTGTTGTCCTTGGTCCAGTACCCCTGAGGGCGTTCAGGTTACTGGGCTCAGTCTCCAGGGAAAGAGCTATCCCTGAAGCATTGTGGCAGATGTCCCCAGCTCCATCCCCAGGCCCCACCTCCACTGCTGATTGGTGGAACTTCTCCCCCATCCCTCACAATTCAGGACTGTGCACCTGCCCTCTCTCTCCATAAAGATCTGCATTGATTTTGCCATTAACCCTTTTGAATTCAGCACGTGAAAAAAATTGCATTGATCCCCCTCGTAATTTGTCTGAGAACAACAGGGCCTGCTAATGGCTTCCCTAAAGATTTAGTGTTGGAGAGCAGGGGCATGGCTCTGTCCACCCTCCCTGTGCCACCCTCTCCACGCTCGGGGTGTTCTTTGGTTATTTGACCCCTTTTGCTGAAAATGGGCAGGTTTGGGGACCGGGAACCATGCCATCTGTCACTTACTCCATGCAAGGGAAGGGAGCATGGTCGAGAGCAAAGAAGGAAATTGCAGGGGAGAGGGGTGGGAAAAGAAGAAAGGAAGATGATGGCATTGCTAAGCATCTTCCAGGCACTTGAACCTCCCTCACACAAGCAGAGTGATAAAACAAGAGCCATTTACCCTGTTGGCAAGACAACTGGGGCTCAGAGAGTTTGGGCAAGCCTCAGACAGAACACAAAGGCAGAGTCAGTATTTCTGCAAAGCTGCAACCAGAGCGCATGGGGTTGGGACGTCATCTTGGGTTCCCCAGGTCAGATGGTGCATGACACGTTCCATTCTTCCCCGCAAGATAGACCATGTCTTCCAGAGGAATGCAGGTGCAGGTGTTTGGAAACAACCCCCATCCTTCTCCATCCCATGGAGACCTCAGGTTCCACAGTTGGACAACCAGCACGGCCACCTTGACTGATGAGTGAGAAGTAAATATTTGTTGCACAAAGCCACCTGAACTTCAGTGTTACCATAGCACAATGACATTGATGCCCAACAGAGTGTTCTGTATTTTATACCCCAGCCTGAGGATGCTGACCACTAGCTATAGCTAGAAATGACCTGTGCACGGTCAGATGGGCAGTAGTGGGCAGGATCGGAATTCAAATCCAGGCACTGCTCACCTCATGCCTGTGTTCCCTCTGCTTGCTAGAGCATCCTCCAGTCTCTTGAAAAGAGGTGGGATGTGCAGAGGCTTCTGGGGGTGGTGACTGTGACAGGCGCCACTGGGTGGTTTTGAGGTTCCTCGCCTCCAGACACTTTATTCTCCTCTGTGTCATTTCTTTCCATAACATTCGGTCCTGGAAATTTGCATTAAGCAGTTGTGTATCTGTCAGGCCTCGTGTGACTGTGAAAGAGCTGAGGGACACAATTTAGAAAGGGGGGTGCTTTGTTATCTTTGTGTGTGTGTGTTTGAGTCAGACTCTCACACTGTAGCCAAGACTGGCATCAAAACTGCAGCAATTCTCCTGCCTCAGCTTTCCAAGTGCAAGGATTAAAGATGCGAGCCACCATGCCCAGGTGAAATGGGGGGAAGATGTGCTCTGGCTCATGGTCTCAGGGATCTCAGGCTGTGATGTCTCACCCCTTCTTTCCAGACCTGGACATGAGGATTGGATGTCATGGTGGACAGAGGAGATGGCAGAGAGGGCAAGATGGAGCACAGATCCTCACCTCACAGTAACCAGGAAGCCAAGAGCAATGGGGATGGGTGGAGGGAGACTGGGGTCAGCATGGATTTCTGATGTACATCCCAGTCTGGCAACCATGATCTGAAGTCTACAGATATCAAGTGGCAATAGCCACTGCCTCAGAAAGACCCACAACTCTCTCTCCTTTGACATGGAAGGGAAAATGTCCCCTTCATGGTTCCCTGTCCATTCAGCAAACCTGGCTTGATACAAAGTCCCACCACAGGCAGCTAACAGGACAAGACCAACCCTATGAGCTCATAGCACAGTGGGCGGAGGACATTGAGAGGAATGTGGCCAAGGAAAAGAAGGTAGCAGGGCGTGGGGATGAGGACCAGACTACACCTTCATGGGATACAGCTGCAGATGGGACATTGGCAGAAGGCAGGTGGGCAGCAGAGTCAGAGGGACTTCAGAGCAGCTAATTACTTTCCTCCATAGGAAGTCTGTGGCATCTGGAGTCAGGGCTGGTCCCCAGAGAGGGTCTCCTTCTGGCACAGGAGGAAGGAGGAGGGAGATGCTGGGAGGATGAGGGAGGAGTTCAGGAGAGAAGTAGCTGATGACTGGAGGATGGGCTGAGTGCCATGTGCCCAAAAAGCTGGGGGTGTGGCTCAGCTGGTAGAGTGCGTGCCTAGCATACTCAGACCCCTGATTTTGATACCCAACACAACATGAACTGGATGTGATAACATACTTCTATAATCCCAGCATTCAGAAGGTGGAGTTTTGAGGATCAGAAGTTCAAGGTGATCTTCAGCTACATAATGAGTTTGAGATCAGCCCATGCTACACAAGGCCCTGTCCTCAAACAAACAAAAACAACTCCACAAACCTGTGCCATGTTGAATCAATCCATCATCCATCCATCCATCATCCGTCCATCCATCATCCATCCATCCATCATCCATCCATCCATCCATCTATCCATCATCCATCCATCAATCATCCATCCATCATCCATCCATCCATCCATCATCCATCCATCATCCATCCATCCATCCATCCATCCATCTGTAGCATGAGTCTTAAAAGTTCTTATTAATAAAAACAAACTCAGAGCCAGGTATTGGGGTGAACACTGAATGATCAGAGAGACAGAACCAGCCACAGCTATCTCACCTCGCCGGATCCTCAGCTGGTCTTGCTTCCTCAGACTGGAGGCCTCTGAGTCCTCATCTCCGAATGGGTCTCAGCTGAACTGCTGCTAGAAGCCTGAATGCTTAACCAGGCCAAATGCTTCTCCAGGCCAAATGCTTCTAGTTTCTGGTCCTCACGCCTTATATACCTTTCTGCTTTCTACCACCACTCCCTGGGATTGAAGGCTTGCTTTCTGGGATTAAAGGCGTGAGTCACCATGCTTGGGTGTATCCTTGAACACATGGATATCTGCCTCTGGAATGCTAGGATTAAAGGCGTGTGCTACCACTGCCTAACCTCTGTTTAATATTGTGGCTGTTCAGTCTCTGACCCCAGTTAAGTTTATTAAGGTACACAATATTTTGGGGAACACAATACCACCACATCCATCCATCATCCCATCCATCCATCCATCCATCCATCCATCATCCCATCCATCCATCCATCCATCCATCCATCCATCCATCCATCCATCCATTCATCCATCCAGTTACTCTTGATTTAGAATATATGAGGTCCTCCTGCTCCTCCCTATCTACTCCCTAGACATCATTGATGGTGACTCACCTGTAACATGTTGGGGACCCCATGGACTAGTAGGCCAGTTACATTTCCACCTTCTTGTGATCCCCTGTGATCCCCCTAGCCTCTCCACTAAACTGGGATCCACTCAATTCCCTCATCCCATCCCCATAGCTTGCTTGCCTGATGCCTTCCTGCACATTCTGAGCCCTGCTAGAGGCAGGTGTGCATGCTCCCTTCTAGAACTCGAGTTTCTTTGTGTTAACTCTTGCTCTCTCTGACCTCCCTAGAGCTACACTGATGCACCCACATTGCCTCCCATGCCACCATGGGGTAATGAAGTGGGCAGATGTAACTCCAAAGGCACAGTGTACCTGTGAAGTGCCACCTCCAACCCCTTGCAATCTAGACTTCCGCATGACCACTAGCTCACTAAGCACGCTGACCACTCAGCTGTCTTCAATTCTCATGCCCTGTGTGGGAGGCAGTGACCAGTATAATGGCTGCCTCCCAGCTCTGAAGTGGATAGGACTTGATCAGGGTCTCTCTGTCCCTCCTCAGCTCTTATCAGCTCAGGGAAATGAGTCCTTCCTGAGGCTGGCAAGAGGCAGAGCTCAAGTTTGAACCCAGGGTCCTTTGGCTCACCCTACCTGGTGCCACCTGGATGCAGGTGACCATATCCCCGGTACCTTGCAAAGGCTCCAGACCAGTGGCTGGCAGACTAGGGACAGTGGGCTGTCAGTCAACCCTGACAACAGGAACTCTCCCTACACCAATTCTTTGTGCCTTAGTCACACTGCATTCTCACCCATCCACACAGCCCTCTCTCTCTAGCTCTGCCTCTTCCCTTCACTCCCACAGGAAGCCTTTGTGTGGGTTCAGTGTGGATCCTCTGCGTGTTTGTGTGTGTGTGTGTGTGTGTGTGTGTGTGTGTGTGTGTGTCTGTTCCAGTGCCAGCTCTCTGCCATTCATCCATATTGCTGTGGGTACTTGGGGCACACTGCTCCTAACAGCTCTGAGCCCACAGTGGACACATTGTCATGCTGCTGTCCAGTTTCCCAAGAACACCAGCATTCAGCACCTGCTGTGTGACAGACTCTATCCTGTACATAAATGTTAGAACTTGAACTGCCGGGCTTAGGGCTGGCAGTAACCCCTGCAGGAGCTCTGTTTTTGAACCTATTCACAGAGGAGGAGCTGAGACAGAGATGGGGTCAGGCAACCATTCCAAGGTAACCCAGCTAGGAAGTAGCAGAGCACACATTTGAATCGAGATACTATTCTCTTGATACCAATCTCTTATCTTTATATCATTCTGTAAAGTGAGCCCATCTGGACCCCCCAGATTCAGCATCCTAGGGCTGGCTGTGCATAGGAGTGAGAACCACCATGCTAATAACAGCTATTACTCACCGCATATCAGCCATGTGCTGGTGGTTTTACATCACACAGAGCTGTCCTGTACAGATGCACAGGTAGCATACTGCACAACTCCCAGGACCACCATCCATTAGACGATGTCATCAGCTCCCCCTGGAGTTGTTCAATGGGATGGCAATAATCCTATGAGCCTGGAATCACTGCTCCCTTTTCAAAGCCAGAAAAAGTGAAGTTCAGAGAGGTGATGTGACCTGAAAAAGCACAGCCAGCGAGTGACACAGTATATCTATAATTATACCGTAGTGTGCCTGAACATGCCTCAGTAATGCAGGATGGTCACTCCTTGATTCAACTGTGACTCAGTTTACCTGAGGCTAGCCACCCCAGTGGAGATGCTAGCCGATTGTGTGATGTCTCCAAGGAAATGGGCACTGGCATGGTATGCCTACCACCCAGAGCCACGGTTCTTGTGGTGAATTCTTGCATTCTTTCTCCCCCACAACTTCATCCACCTGGGCCAGGGGCTCATGCTCCCCTCACCCCAGTGCATCATGGGTGTAGGCCTCATCCACCCACCGGCTGACTGTCAAAGACATCACAGCAGAAGGGCACTAAGAGAGGCAATAATTGGATGAGAGCTCCGGGAGGACTCTGGATTCCTTCCCTGTATGAAGACAGCTTCAGAGAAAAGTGGTTACTGCAGACAGAACATTACTCCACGCTATTCCCCCGGCCCATCGCAGCCAAATAATGGAGCTCTGGTTTCTATATACTTGACACGCTCAGCACACGTGCATCGCAAGTATATTTGACAGCCTATAAAATTGAGGTGAAATATTGCAAAATTGGCCAATTCTTGTACATTTTAAATGTATTTCCTTTATTTGTTACACTTATTTTACATAGCTTCACAATCCGTCTTCAGAACTGGGGAAGGAATAAGTAATGAATTGGTCCCAAGGCTCTCTAAGGCAAAGAGACGTGGTGGGGGGTGGGAGCGATGGAGACTTCCTCCCTGCCCGGAGTCTCTGCATTCTGGCTCCAACAAGAAACAGGGACTTGCCTTCCTATTCCCCAGTGGCTACATCTCCCAGGGGGCAGAGCCAGTGAGTGTCAAAATTCTTTCTGCTGGTAGGGGCTGGGCCCCAGGGTTCTCTGGTGATGTGAGAGTATTTTATTTGTCTGAGATAGAAATTTAATTTGTGGAGCTGATCTAAGTGGGACTGTGTGTATGTGTGTTGTGTGCATGTGCACATCATATATGTATACGGGTGTGTGAGTGTCCATGAGTGCACATATCCATGAGGTCAGAAGTTGATGTTAGATGTCTTCCTCTCTCTCCATCTCCTTTTTTGAGACAGGATCTCTCGCTGAACCTGGAGCTTACCGACCAGCTAGACGAGCTGGCTGTGTGTGCCCAGAATCTGCCTGTCTCTGCCTGCTGTCCCCTCATCCCCAGTGCTGGGGTTAGTGATATATACCACTGAGATTGGCTTTTACAGGGGTCCTGAAGATCTAAGCTCAGGTCCCCATGTGGGTTGAACAAACACTTTACCTACTGAGCCGTCTCCCCGGTCCCTAAAGTTGGAGATTCTTAACCTGGGGTTCAAAGGTAGACTTTAGAGTCTGCGGAGATGGCTCTGTGGGTGAAGCACTTGCCATGCAAGTGTGAAGGCCTGAGTTTGGACCCCTCAACATCACCAACAAAGCTGGTGTGGCAGCACACATCTGGCACCCTAGCCCTGGGCGGGCAGAGATGGACAGATCCTGGGAGCTCACTGACTGGCTAGCCCAGCCAACTGTGATAGTGTCTGGTTCAGTGAGAAACCTGTTTCAAAAAATAATGGTAAGGTAGAGAAAGACTGAGGAAAACACCTGACATCAACCTTTAACATGTGTGTGCGCGCGCGCGCGCACACACACACACACACACAGGAACATGTACTCTCACACATAGAGTAGTGATTGGGATCCCCTTAAAATGGCCATGGGATGCATCTCTCCAGAAGCATTAGATGGACTGGCTATGGAGTCTCCCCTTGGCTGGTTTTCCTAACACTGTGGTATTTAGGGCCACAGTTACATCTACAAAATCATTTAACTGACTCTTCAGTATTGGACCAGTTGCTCTCAGGGAAAAGCCTGGAGGTCAGGTATGGAGGAATCATCCACTGGTAACTCGGCAGCCCTTAACCCATTGACAGCCAGATGAAAGGTCACTATTCTTATTCATACCTAACAGGAATAAGAGCTGGAAGAAAGACCATTGTTTGGAGCCCAGAACACATGAGAGTCTTAGGAGTTCAATACTAGTGACCCAGGGCCACAATCCTATCACCTGTAGCATGAGTCTTAAAAGTTCTTATTAATAAAATCAAACCTGAGGCCAGGTATTGGGGTGAACACTGGAAGGTCAGAGAAACAGAATAAGCCACAGCTATCTCACCTCGCTGGGTCCTCAGCTGGTCTTGTTTCCTCAGACTGGATGCCCCGAGCCCTCATCCAGAATGGGTCTCAGCTGAACTGCTGCTAGAAGCCTGAAAGCTTAACCAGCCACATGCTTCTCCAGGCCGCTTCTCCAGGCCAAAGGCTTCTAGTTTCTGGTCCTCAAGCTTTATATACCTTTCTGCTTTCTACCACCACTCCCTGGGATTAAAGGTGTGGCTTTCTGGGATTAAAGGTGTGTATCACCGTGCCTGGCCGTTTCCAATGTGGCCTTGAACTCACAGAGATCCAGAGGGATTTCTGTCTCTCGAATGCTAGGATTAAAGGCGTATGCTACCACTGCCTAACCTCTATGTTTAATATTGTGGCTGTCCTGTTCTCTGACCCCAGATAAGTTTATTAGCATACACAATTTTTTAGGGAACACAATACCCCCACAATCACCCTCATGGGTCAGCATTTTAAATATCAGTCTGTGATGGGTGAGGCTCTGACCTGCACTCCAGGTGTGTTGGCCGCATTTTGTTTAGCTTTGCATACTCTGAGCTTGGCTTGATACAGATAAAAGACCTTAAGAAGATGGATAGAGAAGAGGATGGATGGGTGAGTGAGTGGCTAGGTGGTTGATGGATGGGTGGATAGATGGATGGATGGATGGATGGATGGATGGATGGATGAATGGATACATGTTGCATAAATGCATGCATCAGTGGATTGGTGGATGTGTGGGTAAACTAATGGGAAGATGGGTGTATATATAGATAGATTAGTAGGTGGGCGGATGGATGGATGAATACATAATGTATAGATGGATGGCTGGATGAATTGGGTGGATAGATAGATGAGTGGGTGGTCGATGGATGGGTGGATGGATAGATAGATTAGTGAGTGGATGAATGGGTAGATGACAGGATGGATGGATCAGTGAGGTGGGTGGATGGGTGAGTGAAGAGCTGGATGATGGGGAGGTGGTGAGTGAGTGGATCACCAGATGCCTTATAAGCAGAGTTCTGTGCATAGAAACAGTACTGTCCTCTCTGTTCCTCCCTAGCAAGGTGACATTTGTAAAAAGCCTCATTAATATCTCAAACAATGGAGAGACTGGATCGGCCGTGCCCTTCTCTCCATTATGGCTGAATGCCCCTAGGGGACACAATGGGGGCTAATGCATCTCCCTACAGCTCTGCCAGAACTGCGGGCCACCCAGAGTCCATTAGAGAACCAGAACAACTATTGATCCCTGAAGAAATACACGGGAAACCCATGGCAGGCGTTTCCTGGACTCAACAGAAGAAGGGCAGGACCTTCCCCTCTACTGCTGGTGACACGGGAGGTCCCAGGTCAGCCAAGCAGCAAGTGTGATCCTGCACACCATCTCATCGCAGGTCACCAAGCAGGATGGATGGCAGCCTCAGTGAAGTCCCCTGCTGCAAGTGCTCTGTGAGACTGGCCCACCCTGTACCTGTGCCCCCCTGCAATGGGAGTACAATGGCTGGCTGCTGCAGGGAGAGCCTGGGGGTCCTCACCACAACCAGACAGATTAGCAAAGCTTCTCGGCTGGTCTGCATCTGGTGGACAAAGGAGGGATGCTCTCCTGGGCCCATTCACGTCAGACAGCTGCCTGCTACCCAACTTCACAGACCAATGGCAGTCACTGCAGTCTCCTCTCCTTCCTCACCCACTCTCCATCCCCGGGCCTCAGTCAGGAACTCAGCCTCCAGATTCCCCAATCCTTTTGTTTCTCACCCCCACATCCTTCTGTGGTATTTTAAAAGAGAGTCTGAATGTAGGTGGGGATCTGTGACACTCACCTGGCTGGGCTGGTGCACAGGCTTCAGGTCCCCCAGCTAAGTCTAGGAGGACTGGGACAGCATGAATGAACAGAAAGAAACCAGTACTCCCTTTCCTTAGACCAAAATAATTTCTAACTGCATTCTAAATTCTTATCTTTATACCTACTCCTCATCAAAGAAGCCTCTTTTTGCAACAGATGGAGATGATCCAGAGATCCACAACCAGTCAAAATGCAGAGCATAGGTGTCCATGGGGACCCCAGCCACAACCGATTCATCTACAGTGTAACCCCTACACCTGGGGCTCAGGGAATATCATGGAAAAACTGAAAGAGCCAGAGGACCGGGACACCTACTGTGAAACAGTCATCTAGACCTGACAGGGAAGCAAACTGAACCCATGAAATCTCAAGAACAAGGTCACCTGTGCATTAACAACATCAGGGGAGTGACAATGTGGCTGGGGGAAACGTCACAAGGCCCCAAAGCTAGATGAAGATCCACAGGCAATCTATGGCTGTGGAGAGATAGAAAAATCAAACCCCTGATAGGTTTCTCCATCCCAAGTGGGCAACCCCAAACACATAGACACACAAACAACGCTAAATGGACTCAGCAAGTGATGTGTGTGTGCATGAGAGTTTATGTGTGTGTGCACATGAGTGTTTATGTGTGTATGCACATGAGTGTTTATGTGTGTGTATATACATGTACATATATGCAATGATGATAATTAAAGAAAAGTCTATGAATTTGAGGAGGTATCAGGGAACATAGGAGGAATTGGTGGGAAAGAGTGGGGGTAGAACTGATAAATAAAATACTCATGTAAGAAATTCTCCAGAAAAATTAAAATTAAAAGCCCAACACTGCCTAGATCCGGAAGCTAGATGACCCAGAGACCTAGGATAGAATCAAACATGACTGACAAAATAAAACTGAATGAAATGATTCCTAATGATAATCTGCTGTACTCATAGATCAGTGCCTTGTCCAACTGTCATCAGAGAGGCTTCCTGCAGCAGTGGGAGGGAGCAGATGCAGAGACCCACACCCAAACATTAGATGGAGCTCAGGGAACTCCGAAGAAAAGGAGGAGGAAAGATTGCAGGAGCCAGAGGGGTCGAGGACACCAGGAGAACCAGCCCACAGACTCAAAAAAGCAGGGCTCACAGGGGCTCACAGAGACCCAAGTGACAATCACGAAGCCTGCATGAGTCTACACTAGGCCCCCTGTATGCATGCTGTGGTTCTCCAGCTTGGGATTTTGTGGGACTCCTAACAGTGGGAGTGGGGGTGTCTCTGACTCTTTTGCCTGCTCTTGGGACCCTTTTCCTCCTACTGGGTTGTCTCATCCAGCCTTGATATGAGGATATAAACCCTAGCCTTATTGAGTCTTGTTATGCTGTTTTTGGTTGATATCCCTGGGAGTCCTTTTCTTTTCTGAAGGGAAACAGGAGCAGTGGACATGGGGGAGAGGGGAGTTTGAGGGGGGACTGAGAGAAAGGAAAGGAGGAGAGACTATGGTTGGGTTGTATTGTATGAGAGAAGAATAGATAGATTACATAAATAAATAAAAATATAGATGCTATTAAGTGACCAAATGTTCCTACTCATAAGATTGCAATGGATGTTAATACCAGAGTCATGCAGATATCCACCTGAACAATATAGCATATAGAAGTGTTATTTTTAAGTATATAGAATAAATTAAGAAAAAAATATTAAAAAGAGTGTAAGTCAATTGGAGTGTCTTTTGAAGGCTTAGAGGTTCTCATCTCTGTTTCCTACAACACAGAACATCAACCTTCTGAACTCAAGAATCTGCCTCTAGACAGGACATTGTGAGGTCCCCAATCTTGGACATTGTCCCTGCCACTAACTCCCCTTGCCAGTGCTGAGCCCCAAGGCATCGTCACTGTCACTACACATCTCATACTCTCCGTTTCCTTGTCTTGGAGAACGCTGTGCATGTCTGTACTCTGTCAAACCAGCTCCAGTTCCCAATACTGAGCCCTGAGGCATGGTCGCAGTCACTGCAGGTCTTGGAGGATGCTGTACGTGACTGTCAAATCAGCAAACAGCAGATAGACCTCAAAGCCTGGGGAGTTCAACAAATGAGAGCCAATGGCTGCTGTGGAGGGGAGAGCCACCTTGGCTACCACAGACAGCACCTGGTTCCCTGCAACAACAGTAACAGTGGCCTCTGGGGTCCTTGGAGTTTCTGTCCATGCCCTGGAGAGAGCCTTCCCGGCCTCTCCTGTCCCCCCATGATGACCTGTGGCTCTTCTCTCCCCCTCGGCAGTAGATCTGCCTCTTTCTCTGCCTTTTCCTCATGGTTGAGCACGGCCTGGCCCCATCAGGACTCCTCAGCAGCCATGGGGGCCTCCTGAGAGTGCAATACTTCAGCAAGCCCACAGTCCCCTCTAGCTCATCCCCAAAGTCACATGCCTTCCTCTCTGTTACCAGCTCTGCCACAGACTTATTACCAAAGTACTTTAGGACTGGAATTGAATGTCCATGATTTGCATACTTTTGCATTTCATTTGCATAGTACTTATTTCCTGTCCCAAAATGCTAACATTCACTGGCCATTTTGCTCCTGATTTGGGGTGCACCCAGCGTCTCTCCCTGTATTCTCTTGGCCCTCCCCCTGCTTGGGCTGACCATATCTGGAAGAACACCTTGCTGGCCCAGGTACAGTAAGTGGGCTTGCTTCTTCTTTCCATAAGACAGCAAGGATCCTGCCCCTGGACACACACCTAGGATGTTTGACATCTAGGCTTGGTGTGGAAAGACACATGACCTGTTGTGCTCAGTGCCCAGAGAGCAGTGCCAGGGACTAAGGAATGAAAGAGTAAATGAATGAATGAATGAATGATGAATGAAAGGTGAATTAATGAATGAGCAAATGTATGCTGGTAAACAATGAATGAATTAATGAATGTTGAATGAATGAATGAATGAATGAGTGAATGTTCCATGAGTCACTTAGGAAATTAAATGAGATGCTGCTCACCATCACTCACTATGAGTTCTCTCCATCGAGCTCCCTATAGTCTGCAGGTACTGAATGACCCTGGTGCTGAAGGTTATGGGAATCAGAGTGTCACTGGGTAGCTTACCAGGGGCCGGCTTTGTACCAGGCCTTGAATCAGATGCTGGGGACCAGGATAGAAACCAGAGTTCTGCCCCCATGGGACTTGGCAACCAGGTTGAAAGAATGAGGCTGCCTCTTACAGGAGATAATTGGGGAGTTGTGAGGGGGTCTCAGCTGCCTGGCTGGAACACCTTGGGGAACTGGGGCTCAAGTGGTCTGTGGAGGACTGGGCTTGCCATGGACCTTGCTCTGTGAAGCTCTCAGATTGATAGAGGTGCAAGAACAGGGGAGTGGGGTGCAGGGGACAGGAGTGAGGTGGGAAGAGGCCTGGAGAGCAGAGGAGGGATGCAGATGCCTGGGGTGGAGGTGTCTCTGCCACAGCCCGTGGTTTTCACTCCACCCCACCAAAAGAGGGGCTCATTTTCTCTCCCCACACTCACTAGACTGAATGCTGCCCCAGAGGCTCCTGGCTCCAAGCCCACATGGGAGTGAGTAAAGAGCATGGGTCTAAAGGCAGAGGGGCTTATGGGCCATAGCTAGGATCCAACACCACCAGTATGTGAATGACACATTACCAAAAACTCCAAGGTGACTTGGGCAGCGTGGTGCAAGCCTGTCACCCTAGCACTTGGGAGGCTGATCCAGGAGAAGTAGGAGTTTATACAGCCTGGACTACACAGCAAGTACAGCCTGGGCTACACAGCAAGTACAGCTTGGGCTACACAGCAAGTATAGCCTGGGCCACATAGCAAGTACAGCCTGGGCTACACAACAAGTACAGCCTGGGCTACACAGCAAGTATAGCCTGGGCTACACAGCAAATACAGCCTGGGCTACACAGCAAGTACAGCCTGGGCTACACAGCAGGGCCTGTCTCAAACATAGAAACTCAACATGTTAACTTATGACATTCTCTTAGTATCACACATATAAGACGGCTTCTGCCAGCCTGCTTTGCATCACACTTAAGCCCACTAGAGCCAGAGCCAGACTTGACTTGATACATTCTCCCAGCAATGGCAGTGAACCACGCTCACTCATGCTTTCACTGTGTGCCATCCAGCAATTAGCTTCACAGCCAAACCCAACCCCAGAGTGTAGCAGTAGAGCCCCTTTCCCTGTGAGCAGGGGTGGGGGTGTGGGGGATGGGCAGGGGGCGGGGAAGCTGCGTGCAGCAGGGCAGGTTGGGATTTGAGCACAGGTCAGTCGACCACGACCACAGTCTGACCCTGATTGGGGACCTCAGGAAACCGAGCTGAGCTCATGGCGCCTCATTTGAAAAGTGGGGCTGATCAGATCACCTGTGAGGATGTCCAGGGCATGTCACGTGTCTGTCAGCTGCTGCCCCCAACTACTCAGGTAGCCACTACCAATAACTCATGACTTGGGGTGGAATCTGGCAGCTACATGAGCACATGGCTACTACTCCATGATGACAGAGGCAGGTAAGTCTGGGAGTGAGATTTTGAGTGTGTGTGTGTGTGTGTGTGTGTGTGTGTGTGTGTGTGTGTACATGGATGATTGAGTATGCATGCATACAAGTCAGTGTAGGTGTATGTGAGTGCATGGGTGTGCAAAAACATACATGAGTGATTGTGCCCATGAGCATGAATACAGGTCAGTTTAGGTGTGTGGTTGTGCATGTGTGAATATGTGTGTGTATAACTGTACATGTGAGCACATATGTGCATATACATGTGTATAGGCATGTGACCATGCACACATGAACCTGTGTGTACATGTGTGCACGTGTACCCATGTGAACAAGTATGTGACATGTTCAAGTGTATGAGTGTGTACATGCATGGGTGTGCATGTACAGGCATGTGTGTGAGCATGCATACATGTCCGTGTGTGGGCAGACTATGGGGTTCTCTCTGAAAGGCAGACGAGGCAGCTCCCCTGAAACCTGATGGTGCTGTCAGGCCCAGCTCCCAGATCCTGCCTGCCGCAGAAATCATCATGTTATAATTACAAGTTAATTAAAGCAGAAGAGATCAAAGCCACTTTAGACAGATTAATGATACGGCGAGTGCCAGAATTTCTCCGTTTCATGTATCAGGCACATTGTCGCTTTTACTCCACATTCTCCTTCTTCTGTAGCAGCCGAGGAGCCTTTCATATCTGCTCTGCCCCCTCCACGCGCAGAGTCTGAAGCGCCCGCAGCTGCGAGGAGCCGTCTGTGAGAAGGGCCCATTCAAAGGCTATCAGAAAACCCAACGAGCCTTTTAGCTCCTGACTAGAATGAAGCTGCCGCCTGGCCCTCCCCAACCCTCCCCTGCCAAAAAAGAGAAAACGCTGGAAAATATCAGGCCTTCAAATCAGGCCGCAGCAGAGGAGGATTATGGGAAGTAGGGCAGCAGCCACTGCCTTTGTGGTGACAGGCAGGGCACCGTCCATCTTAAGTTCACCACAGGCTGAGCATGAGCCAGGCCACTGCACTGAACTGGAGCCTGTGCAGAAAAGTGAGTGGGCAACCCTTCAGCAGCCACACATCAGGGGTTCCCAGTGTCCACCAGCTCCAGGCATCATGGCAAGAGACCCTGAGCCTGGGAGAGAGGCAGCACATGGCATGGACACAGCATAGACCTGCTTCCCATCCTGCACCCAGTGAGCTGAAGTTTGTCTCTGTCTCCTTCACAGAGATCAGTTGGTGGGAGACAGAGGACATTGTCCTGGACCTGTTCTCACCAGCGAGCCCCCTTCCTGTCTAACATGTGGCCCCTGAGTTATACATTAGAGACCTGCAGCAGGAAGCCACTAGAACACTTTCCCCATTCCGGACTAGAAGATTCCATCACCTTCTTCCACAATCCACTGGGTCACACTCGGGATCCTGACCCACCTGGCTGTAGCCAGAGGCTTGGGGGATGCTTGCTCACTAGAAAGCTGCCACAGAGGGAGGTAGTCAGGGTGGGTGGCCAACCTCATCACCAGGACAGACAATCGCAGCAGCACATGGCAGATGCTTGTTAGGAGGAGTCCTGGTGGGTTCTTGCTCCCATGAAATGAACTGCCCTGACAGGCAGAGGACCATGACACCAGAGCAGCTGATATCTCACAGCACTGTGGGGGGCCTGGGCTCAGCCAGATGTTCTCTCCGGCAGCTGTGTCTCATGGCAACTGACCATCCAAGGTATTTCCAATGACCAGCTCTGCAGGCAGAGGGAGGAGCGGGTCTGTCCCCGCAGGCAGCCAGACTGAATCTCCTCACACCGTGACATCCTCAGGTGGGCAAAGATGTTACCAGGCAGGTGGCTTGAGGGATGAGTGCTAAGCTGCGTATGACCCAGCCTTGAAAAAATCCCAGAATGCTACCTAACAGCACTCTGTCAGCCAAGCAAGGGTCAAAGGACATGACAGATTCAAAAAAGAAGAGCCTGCCCCTTGGGGAGAGTTCATGACCACCATCTGCCCGGACCAGACCAGGATGTGGTAATCACGGAGGACTTCTGGTGGAGGCATTATGAAGATATAGTGATAAGGGGCATCTGGTGGCCAAGCTACTTAAAGATGTCAGTGAGTGATGGGAGAGAGACATGCAAAGAAGCCATCATGGTGTCGCTGACAGAGCTGGAGCCAGTAGGGCAAAATGAGTCACACAAGGTGAGTGGCGGGCTGCAGAGCGCACAGGAGGCACAGGAAGAAGCCCAAAGTCTTACCCAAGGTGCCCATACTGCAAGGGGCTGAGGCAGGGGGAGGCCCGGAGATGTTGCCCACTTAGCAAGATCCCTCTGGGGCTCCAGAGATGACCAGTTGGCAAAGTGTTTGCCATGCAGGCATGAGGAATCAAGTGTGATTAACCAGAACAAATGTAAAGTCAGGCACAGTGACACATGCTTGTGACCCCAGCAGACATCGTCACTGAATCAGCCAGACCAGCTGCATGAGTGAGCTCCAGGTTCAGTGAGACCATCTCAAAAGCTAACGTGGAGAGGGCTAACGTGGAGACACTTGATGCTGGCATCCAGCACACACATATGCACACATACTCACACACACTCACATACACACACACACATGCACACACACTCGCAGCATACTCACTCAGATACACACTCACATACATATACTCACACACACATACACATACTCACACATTCACCACACATATACTCACACACGCTCACTCACACAGGCACTCACATACATACACTCACACACATACACACTCACACATACACACTCAGACACACTCACACACATATACTCACACACATATATATACTCACACACTTAACACACACATCTCACACACTCAACACACACATACACTCACACATAGCACTCTCACACACTTGCACACACTCACTCACAGTCATACACACATGATGTAGGAAGTTAGGAAAAGGAGACACTGCTGGAGACTGGGTTGTTTGGGGGAAAGTTCTAGAAGAAATGAGTCTGGTGACCAGATCATGCTGGAGAAGGTTGACAGGGTGACCGTGGAGGGGGAAAGCTGCTCCCCATAGGCTTGCCAGGCACTCATAGAGCCGCAGCCTGCACTGAGAGCTAAGCCTGCAGCCTGAGATAGTCACCTAGGAGTCAAGAACACAGACCGCATGGGTGTAGGACAGAGGCCTGGTTAGGTCAGTGGCTTCCAGTCCTTAGTGAAGGGACAAATATAGGGACACATTCCCAAGAGCCAAGTCCCTAGGACAAAGAGTCTCATGATTATTCAGAGGCCAATGGGGAGGCACAGCAAGGCTTGGAGAGAAAGCCCCAGGAGGAAGACAGCATGTAGATTCGGGAGACCTGTCATGACCCTGTGGGCAGTGTTAGACAAACCCCACTGCCCCAATGTCTCATGGGGGAGAGGGTGATGTGACCTCTGCTGCTTCTCATGACTGTGAGAGCTGGTGATATTGCTACTTCATTCATACAGAATGCACCAGACTCAGCCTCTAGGGAAAGAGAGGCCAGAACGTCACTAATGAGAAAGAGGCGTGAGCACCATCCAGCCCTGCAGAGGCAGCAGACATTGTGTTCAGGCCCCGTGAGTCTTTGTGTCTTTAACCATACCAAGGTCTAAGCTACACCAAGCCTCAAGTCCGGCATCTATACAGTGAGAAAGGTGAACTTGGTGGCTCCAGAACTTCCTTCCAGGAACTGAGAAGAGGGCTTAGTTTGTAAAGCTCAGCTGTCCAAATGTGACAAACTGATTTCCATCCTCAGAATCATGTTTCTAAAACAAAATTGGTGTAGCATCTTGTACTATAATCCCAGAGATGGGTAGATTCCTGGGGCTCACTCCCCAGTCAGCTTAGCCTACTTGATGATCCCCAGACCAGTGAGAGAATGTCTAAACAAGCAAACAAACAAACAGGTGCATAGGTCTTGACATATGAGACTGAACTCTGGCCTCTACATACATGTATGCACACACACACACACACACGTTAATTTTTAGTGTTGTGTTGGCAATTCCATCTCAGGGAATAGTGAGAGTTTCCAAAAAAATCTGGCTACAGCAAAGAAAGATGATGTCACAGACAGTCTAGAGAGGTGACTTCATGATGGCCATCTTTGTGCATCTTGAAGCTTCCTGCTCACTATGTTCCACCCTCCTCCATCAGTGACAGGAGGACTTGGTGCTCCTCGCCTGATGGGTCCCCTGATTCATTCACGGCTCTAGAGTCAGCTGCTCAGGCAAGCCCTTGGAGCTGAGTCTGATAGAGCTTTCCACACTTGGAGACTTGTTCTCCCTGGCCAGAGTCTGAGATCTGTAGGAGCAGAGGGAGAGTCAGCACCATGGTCAGCTCCTTCCGAGCTCCAGGCTTCCTCAGCCTTGCTGGGGAGCCCTGGTCTGGGAGTCTGGGGTGAGGTCAGGTTGGATCCTGCTCTAGGGGCTAGTGTGAGACAGGAGGATACCAAAGAGTTTCCAGTCTGAGGTAGGAGGGAGATGATGGTGGAGTGGAAAGGCAGCGATGGAGAGAGGCAGAAAGGGGAATCTGACATTAGTTCATGCAGCTGTGAGCCAGATCCTGAGCAGCTGGCCTCTGCAGGAGCTCAGTATAATTAGCCTATCACATAAGACCACAGCAGCCCCTAGATCAGTGGTTCTCAACCTTCCTAGTGCTGGGACCCCTTAATACAGTTCCTCATGTGGTGGTGACCCCAACCACAAAATTATTTTCGTTGCTACTTCATAACCGTAATTTTGCTACTATTATGAATCATAATGTTAATATGTGTGTTTTCCAACGGTCTTAGGCAACCCCTATAAAAGAGTCATTCCACCACCAGAGGGGTCGCAACCCACAGGTTGAGAATAACCTGCTATCCGTTGGTGCAATAGTCAAGACTTTATCTGAGGGCCCAACTCCATTAAGACTCCAATTTATTGTTTCTGTTTTTATTGTTGCTTATTGGTTGGTTGGTTGGTTGGTTGGTTGGTTGGTTGGTTGGTTGGTTGGTTGGTTGGTTGGTTTTGGTTTTGGTTTGGTTTGGTTTTGGATGTTTGTTTATTTGGCATAGGTCTTATGTAGCCCAGGCTGGCCTTGAAGAACACCTTCCAAGTGCTGGCATCACGAACATGCACCACCAAATCTGGCTGTATGCGGTGCTGAGCGTGAACCTTTGTGCACACTAGGCAAGGACTCCATCAAGTGAGGCACCTCCCCAGCCCCTCCACGCTATTTTTGTCACCATCAGGAGGTCAGGGGCCATTGTAGAGCAGGACATCCATCAAGAGCTGTCTCTCTTGCCCCCAGCTCTCAGAGAGTCCGAGTCGGCAGCTGCAGTTCCTAGTGCAGTGAGGATACAGCTCAGAGGCAAGCTTCAGCATCCTGTTCCAATGTCCTGTTCATAATCCCCATACTAGCCATCCCTTCCAACTCACTCCACGGGCTACTCATGGTGCTCAGAGCCAGGGCAGTCAAAGCAGACCCAGCTGTTGAGGCAGAGAGTCTATCTGTAGGCACCTAAGCTGACCATCACTCCCTTGCATCACCCCCTCTGTGTCCAGTGACCAGCTTCTCTGTCCCCAAAGCATGAAGCCCTGAGTCACCTGTCAGAGGAGCTGGGAGCAGCTCCCTAATGATAGAGGTCAGCCTCATTCCAGCTGCTGTCCCTTCCGAGCTGAGGGGCATCTGAAGGCCAACCTGCAAGAGATGGTTTCGCCCTTCCCAGCTGGCCCACCCTGAGACTGAGGGATGGGGCTGTCAGCATGAGTTGGAAGTGTGTCACTGGGTTACCTGAGTGAAGTGACTTTGGGGGCCAAGGGACAGCCATGTTCCCTGCTTAGCTCTGTGCTTGGGCAGTACCCAGGGCAGGCATGGGCAGAAGAAAAGGCTCGGACTGGGCATGAATCAAATAGAGTGTGTGTCCTGCTTCATGCCTTCCTCAGCTTCACAGTGGGGGAACCACACCTCTCTCATGCCCCTTGCTTTGTTCATTGGTAAACATAGAGATTCTAATGGAACCCCACTTTAGGGTCAGGGAAGGGCCAAAGAACACAAAAGCTTATGCAGATACCCTGCAGCACTCCCAACAGCCCTTTAGAATAGACACGGAGACACACTGAGTTCAAGGATATACAGTTAGCCAGAGGCAGGGCCAGCACCAGACTTTTACCCAGTTTGGACCCCAGATTTTTCTCCCCTCTTGGCTAAGTCTCCTGGTACCGATCTATGGCCTCTCTTTCTCTCACTGACCCAGAGCAGGGCTGCTCTGAGGAGGAAGGTGGCTGGCCTGCTACAGAAGAAAGACACAGCCTCCCAAGAGGCACGTATATGGTGTCACTGGCTCATTAAGCTCACGACTTTTCCTGGCTCAGCCTGTGAACTCCGCCTACCCCTGTCTTTAGAAAGTCCTACAGTAAGGTGTTCAAAGTCCCACAATCCAGGAGACATTTTCCTTCCTCGTGTCAGAAACAGAGCCTGGTGCCAGCATGCCATGTCACCAGGGTTACCTAGTTTGGGTGCTTTTGGTTCTGATTTTTAAAAATATATGTGTGTGCATGCTTGCATCACATATGTGCTTGTGCCTTTGTGGGAGAGGGAGCCAGATAATCTTGACATGGAGTTACAGGTGATTGTGAGTGACACTATGTGGGTGCTGTAACTAAACTCTGGTCGTCGAGTGTCCTGAACTGCTGAACCAGCTCTTCCGCCCCAGGAATGTCCGGTTTGTGCACCTGGGAACCAACCATCCCACCCCACTGAACTACCTGACCAGGCACTGGGCCTCCCCTAAACCCCAGCACACTGACCCTCCATGAGAGAGGCATGGCCTGGCTCTAATTCAATCCTGTTTAGTCTAGCTGGAACTGGCTATTCACAAACAGCTGCGTTCTAACCCTATAGCATCCCAGCTTCAGGCAGGAGTGACAAGACAGGGCAGCAATGCCCAGAGTTAGATTAATATGTAGAAGAAACTCAGTACCATTTAACCCCCCCACCCTGCATCCAGGGAAGGGCTGGTTCCTCTATGGAAGGAAAGGACCTCTGCCTAAGTAAACAGACGCTACTGAAGGAACCAAAGAGTTTATCCAGGACTCGACCCTGGGGCTCTGAGGACACCAGGGCAACTGAGAAGGAATGTCACAGCCTGAGGTTTCTCACCCCTCAGTCTCTGTCTCCATCCCCATTGGCAGCTCTCCTGCCCCCCACCGCCACCCCCACCCCCACCCCACACTCCACCTCCCCAGGCCCTTCCCTCCCAGACCCATCATTCTCCACATCCTCTCCTCTGTGCTGAGATCAGGTTTGCCCTTTCTGATCCTGCCCCTCTGTGCCTGGAGTAGATGAGTTACTGGGGCATCTCCTGTCTCCCCTGATCTGGAGTGGTTCCAGGAACTCTGGAGATGGGGGACAGAGCAATGAAGACTGTCCCTCCCACAGGCCCACTCTGATCCCGTTCCCTCTACCTCCCATGTGTCTTCTCTGTTAGGTCCAACAATGCTAGCTGTGCCCCCTGGGACCCTGACTAGGGGCTCACCATCTCCATGGCGGTCTCTCTGTCCCTGCAGTCTGGTCCCCACCCTCCCCAAAGCCCCATCTTCTCAGGCTGCTGCATCTTCCTGCCCCGTTATTTCCAGATCCGTCTTTCTAATTCCACCCGAGCCAATTCTGGCTCTAGATGCCTTATTGTCTTCATTCCTCTTTCTCTCCCCAGACTCCATGAAACCCTTCACTTCATAGTACTCTCCCCTCAGGAGGCACATGGGAGTGTTCATGGTGAGGATCTGTGAGTCCCTGAGGAAGGCATCAGTGGAACTAGCCCACTGCTCCCAACTTCTGCTCCCGGATCCTCACTTTGTGTCTCTCTGGAGGGATGAGAGTGTGGCAGCCATGATGTGATGAGGCTGTCCCCTCCAAAGTGAAGCACTCCTGCCTAGAGAAGAAGAAGACTCACAGGCCGCCCCGTAAAGAAAGGAAACATACAAAGTCCAGAAGGCTCCTGAAACTTACAAGATTCCCAATGTTAGATAAGCAGTAACAATAGCTGGGGACCCTTGGGTGCAGCTGCCTGCAGGGGGCACCAGGGAGGAAGCTATCCTGAGTCACCCATGCTGGGGTGGGTGTGGGGTGCTACAGCTGCCTTTGAGTCATCTGTGATCCTGTAAATAACCCAGGAAACTCACTGGGTCACCAAAGCTGCACCCAGGTAAATGATTTCTTTGCTCATAAGTGCACTGTCTGGAGTAAACAGACATTGGTTCACATCTCCTCAGGAAAAGTCACACAACAGACACCCCCGGGGCCCGCTAAAGAGAAGCAAGGAATAAAGAAATAAGTCTGCTTCCTCTATTCCATTTTCAGAGCCCCTGGTTCCCCTCATCAGTTACCCCATGTCATGAGGCTGTCACCCTTAACTCCACAAAGCATCTCGGCCTCTTCATCTCCCCCCTCCTCCTCCTCATCAGCCCCTTCCTCCCCAAGAGTCATCCTTAATTTCCCCCCTCTTCTTAAAGTCCCACCTCAAAATCTGTCTGGGCCACCATCTCTGCAAGGAATCTGCAAACTTCGTCCCCCACCACTTAGTGCATTCCACTCTCGATGGAGACCACCTCCCGAAGGCTCTGCTGTAAACCCCTCCTCAGTACCTCAAGGACTGCACTGCCCATCAAATTAAGACACTTCCATCTTATAACCTGAAAGACCAGCTGTCACTCACCATGAAAGTAGGTAGGGCACTGGGCCAGCCTAAGAGCACCACCCTCCCACCTCACCCTCCTCCAAACAGCCCACCCTGGGATCCACCTACCTACCTGTCTCTGGACCCCTAGAGGCCAGAGGGATGCACTGCTCAGAGCCTACTGTTGTCATGGTGATGTGCTCTACCTGAGCCAGAGAGGCTGCATGGCTGGATTCAAATGCCACCCATCATGACCTGCAGGTGTACACGGTGGCTCTTCCAGGGAGTCCTCCACAATCAGCCCAGTCCTAAGTATCCTTGCTAACAGTTTACATTTTATATTTTCATTTTATGTTTTATGTGAGTTAAATGCTTTGCCTGCATATAGGTACCACATGTGTGTAACATCCTTTGAGGCCAGAAGAGGTCACTGGATCCCCTGGAACTGGGGTTATAGATGGTTGGGAGCCATCATGTGGGTGCTGGGAATTGAACCTGGGTCCTCTGCAAGAGCAGCCAGTGCTCTTAACCGCTGAGTCATCTCTCAGACCCAGGGTGTCCTTGTTAATCTCTTACCCAAGCCCAACCTACCCATCATGCAACACACCCAGGGGTTACCTCAGTTTGTTCCAAGAGCAATGAGTCTGTGCCTATAATCCCAGTGCTTGGGAGGATTGACACAGGAAGATCTCTAGTTGAGGTCTAGCCTGGACTACGCTGGGAGACCCTGTTTCAAACCATAGTCCTTCCGTGTGCCTCAGTCTACTGTGTGAAGCCGGAGGAAGGCAGGCGCTGAGCACAAAGGCAGGCTCTTCAGCACAGCTGATGCCAGAGAATCACCTATTGCTCCAAGCTCCTCTCCTCAGCTCACTGCTGCCCCTGAGGGCCTTCTCCTCAGCCCTCACCTGTCTTGTGTCCCTTCTCCCCCTTCAGACCCAAATGAAGTCAGAAAAATGCCAGGAGCACCCGGACCAGAAGACAGGAATCTGTAAGGAGTGGGCTCCAGAGACAGGAAGTGTAGGCTCAAGGCCAGGCCTGCAGGTGTCTCGTCTCCCCAGGGACAGCCCTGAGCAGGTGTCACATTTCCCCAGGGACAGCCCTGAGCTGCTTCAAGGGTTCCATCTGGCTACAGAGCCCGGGAGGGACCAGCTTCACAGTGTCTCCTGGGGAGCTCTGACTTTAGCCTGTCACCCCCTAGCTTGTCACTTGGCCTGCAGAGGGACAACTGCAGTGATGTCTGCCACTGCTTCCACACGCTCACACTGCCAGGGCCCAGGACAAGTTCATTCATTCGCTCGTTTGTTCATTCACTCATTCAACTCCTCAAGCTGTTAGTATCCCATTTTAAAGACAAGGAAACTGAGGCATGGGCTAAATCTAGTTAGCTGTACGAGTGAGGGACAGACAGACTCTCACAGCTCAGTGACTCCTGTCCCGCCCACTTCCCAGGCATGCATGCTGTAGCCAAAGGGTCAGGAGCCCTGGGCTGGACCTCTCTTGCAGGGTGCAAGACTCCAGTCATGGAGCCAGGTTTATCACTCGGCCGTTGTCCCCACCACGAAAGTGTCATAACTGTTCCTGAGGCCCCACGTTTTCATTCACATGAGTTCTGGAATTTTACAGCTGATCTACGTGCAGATGTCAAGCTTTGCAGTGTGACGATAAAAAGGGTCCTGTCTGCACCTGCGCCCTGTAGCTTGTCATGGAAGATCCCAGTTGTGACACAAGGGAACCTAGGCCCCTGTGCTATGAAGAGGGCTGTATGTCTGTAACTGTGATGTTGATCCCTCCATGTCCTTGTGACCCATGCAGCTAACAGGTGCCCTTGACCTTTGCCTTCCCTTCCTGAAGCTCTGAGTCCTGCACTCCACGACCCAAGTACTCATCACACCCCAGCAGCCACAGGTACCTGTTGGCCTAAGGGCCACCACTGCAGGCTTGCAGGACAGAGCTTATTCAAGGTCTCAGGTCAGATAGTGACCAGGAGAGGTTCACTTCTAACCCTGGCCTCGGTCGGTCTCTCTTTCCCAGCCATGTTGCCTTCTTGTCCCTTACTGGCTCAGATGCCTTAACCCCGATACCTGGGGTTTCCCTAAGATGTGAGTGACTCCCTAAGGTGCTGGGTCATCTCCAACCTCCACTTCCCCACTTGGCACTCCAATGGGTAACAGTGAAGAGGGAGTGGGGGAAGGGGGAGGGGGAGAGATGGGGGGATGGAGGAGTGGAGAGGAGGGACAGGCCCCCAGGACACTGCTGTCGCTCACCTGTCTGTTCACCTGCTCTGTCTCATCTTCTGCCCATTTACCAGACAATCTATCTTTCTGTATGTCTTCTGTACCCGTGACACCTCTCTCTCTCTCTCTCTCTCTCTCTCTCTCTCTCTCTCCATCTCTTCACAGGCTGGGCAAAGGAGAGATCTGAGAATCTGGCCAGTCAGACCACCTGAGCAAAGTCATTCTTTCCACGTGACAGTGGTGATTGGGACCCAGGCTGCATGGCCTCTGTGCTCTTGTAGTCACTCAGCAAACACTTCCTGAGCACTTATCATCTGCCACACTGTGATTGGGGCCCTGATGTTATGAACGTAGACAAGGCTTCCCAAATCTCTACCCTGACCCAAATGGACACATGGTGTCATGTCCCATTATCAAAACAATGAAGGACCAGGCCTAGAGAGGGCTGGCGACCTGCCAGGTCATACATCCTATGAGGGAACCAGGTGTGTTAACCTCCAGGCCAGATGTTTCCCCAGCCTCTGTCTCCCCCCTGCCTCACTGAAGGCCAGCTCTGCCTGCAGAGGCTCCTACAGCACACAGGGTCCAAGCAGGACAGAGCAAGAGAGACGGAGTGTGTTCTGATGTAGCAGATCAGAACTTGGCTCTCCTAGTCCACATGATCCACCAGCTAATTATCCCTCGGCTCAGCCAGGTAATACCACAGCCGTGCTGCCCAGGCCTCTGATGGCCAGGTCACCACAAACAGGCTCAGAAGAGGAGAGAGGCACCAGAAGCTCCCTGTGGCTGCTATCAGGTTGAGCTCCAGACCTGCAGGGCAGGGTTAGGGTCTCCGGGAGATGCCAGAAGATGCAAAGGGAGCCACACATCTGAGACAAGATGGACCAGCCCCTGTCTCTGAAGAAGCATTATAAATCCAGCAAGAAAAGCTCAGAATGGTCACATAAGGCTGAGTGGGGCTGGGGAAACTCTGCAGGAGCTAGCAGCAAAGCCTTGGGGGTTCCAGCCTGTCTTGTTCAGCACTGGACCTTGCACATGCCTTCAGGACTCCTGATCATCATGGTGGCTCACATGTTACAGCCTCATACAAGTTCAACGTTCACACTCTCCTTATGAAAGTTGGGACTCTCACTCTCTAAAATTCACACTTGGGGAAACTGAGGCATGGAGCTGTTATGTACCTGTGTCAGCCAGTCTTTGCTGCTGTAACAAAGCACCAGAGGAAAGCTCAAGGGAGACAGGATTTATGTTGGCTCTTGGTTTCGGAGCATTCTCAGTCTGTCACTTGGCTCTGCTGCTTCAGGGCCCTGCGTGGTGAGAGGGAATACCAGGGGGACAGGGGTTCAGCTCAGAGTAGCCAGGAAGCAGAGAGAGACAGAAAGGAGTAGGAGAGGCAGCTGGGTGGGTAAAGTGCTTCTTGTGCAAGCATGAGGTCCCCAGTTCAGATTCCCAGCCCCCAGATTAAAAGAAAGGCATGTCACTGTGTTCCCACAATCCCAGCACTGGGGGGACAGAGACAGGAGGATCCCTGGGGCTCACTAGCCAGCCAATGTTCCCAGTTGGTGAGGTGCAGGCTCAGTGAGAGATCCTGTCTCAAAACAATAGAGTAGAGAGTAATAAAGGAGGGCACCCCAAGTTGATCTATGACCTCTACACATGTACACACATAAAAGAGCACACACATGCACACATACACACATACACACACACACACACACACACACACACACACACACCAAGGCAACACCCTCCAAAGGCACACCCTACTGAGAGTGTCCACACTCCACTACAGATACACCTGGACTATTTGCAGCCTGTGGGGCTGAAGAATCTGAAATGGCCCCAGCTTAGTCGTGTCTTTATAGGCACTGACCAGGCTAGAAGCAAAAGAGGGGGCCACCTGCCTGCATGAGACCCCATAAGAGCCCTTGCAGTGTCAGCAAGAGAGGATGCCCCACTCTGTCAAAGGAAGTCCAGTGACATGGGAGTGACAGGGAAGACAAGCAGAAAGGGATGTGCAGAGGCTCGTGGGCCAGTGTGACAGGCTCATGATGTGTCTTGATTAGAGCTGGGATGGCCGTCTGAACCCACCTTGTAGACTCTGAGCACACAGCATGGAGAAGCTGTGGGTCCCCGACCAGTTATGACGGCCATCGAAGGCCTTTTGGGTCCGGGCATGGGATGTGCATCTAATGGCCTGATCTCTGAGCCCTGGGATTCCTATGCCCTCATCACAGCTCACCTTTGGCCCAGTGTTGCTGGGAAAAAAAGCCGCATCTTCATGGCCTTTCATGTTCTCCGCTGTAAGGGGTTCTTTAGGGGCCACCCAGGAAGCAGAGGCAGCTAGGGTCTGGTTTCCACACTGGGTACTTTACCTTACAGTGAGGAGCATGAGTCACATCTAGTGGGTCATGTACTTCTCTCTGTTGTAGGGGTGTTTCCAGAGAGCCCAACGGGGGGCGGGGGGGAAGACCCACCCTGAATGTGGGCGGCACCATCTCCTGGGCTGGGGTTCCAGACTGAATAAAATGGAGAAAGCGAGCTAAGCAGCATCTCTGTCTCTGTCTCTGTCTCTGTCTCTGTCTCTCTCTCTCTCTCTCTCTCTCTCTCTGCTTCCTGACTGCAGATGTGATGTGACCAGCCGCCTCATGCTCTTACCTCTATGTCTATGTCTTCTCACCGTGATGAACTGTGTACCATTGATGTGTGAGCCAAAGTAAATCCTCCCTTCCTTAAGCTGTTTCTTTACAGCTTAGTTAGGTAACTAACTAACAAGCAGGCCATCCATCGGCTGCTCACATTTGTCCCATGGCTGGTTTCCATGAATGTCTTTGAGCAAGACCAGATTTTATTGCCACAGGCAGGGACCAACACCACCCACCTCTGAGAAGCTCAGGCAGCTCAGGAAGTGACAACATGCTGGTCATTCCTCCTGTAGGCAGAGCAGCATGGGAGTTTCCCCCAGAGACCCAGAACAGAGCATTGTGGGAAGGAGGCCTCAGTGCTGGGCTGCAGCTGAGGCAGTGGCTTCCCCTCTCTGGGGTCAACTCCCCCGTCTCTAAAGTGAGGAGGTGATTTCCCAGCCACGAGGTCCCTGATAATGACGCAACTCCATTCCGCCATAGTCCCATGAAAGGACGTAGTTGAAACGTGCCTGTTGCCTAGTGATGATACAGCTAGAGTAACATGTTCGTGGTGAGCATATCTACTATGCTACTAGCAAGCCCGCCAACCTGTGCAGCTTGTGAGCCCAGACATGATAATAAATGTCCGTCACCCACCCAGGTGTTCATGGTGCAAACCTCCATCACTATTTCAGTGGGAACTCCAAAGAATGAACCCCCTACAGGGACACCCAGGTCACATGGGAGAAAGCTTGTTCCAGCGGGGTGTGGAGGCGTTTGAGGGCTAGGTGCACCTGCACATAAGTGGCCAAGGTTTGTCAGGGGAGGAAGTGGGGACTGCAATCTAACAATAAGCAAATATGGGGCACTAGTATGGGGTCTGTTCACGGACATAAGCTAAACTCACCCGCTGTTTAAAATCAATGAAGAGCAGGACCAGCAGAGCCCGAGCAGGCCGCTGTACACTGTGGCTCTCACCCATCCCTGTTCTCTCACATGACCTGGGACAAACTGCCTGAGCCTCAGTCTCCTCCTCTGCAAACTGAGCCCCCTCCCCGCTCCTCCCTCCCCCTCCTCCCTCCTCCCTCCCTGGCTGCTGGGAGAATCCTCGAGAGGCTGTGTGCTAATGGCTGATGTGTAAAAAGTATTATCCGTTTTTCTTTTCTATTTTAGAGTCTCTGTGGCCCAGACTGGCCTCTAAATCACTATGTAGCCAAGGACGACCTTGAACTTCTGATCTTGGAGTGCTAGGATTATAGGTGTGTGTACAGAACCCAGGGCATGTTGTGCATGTTAGGCAAGCACTCTGCCATCTGGGCCACGTCCCTGCTCTATGGAGGTGGCTGTCCCTGCTCTATGGAGGTGGCTGTCCCTGATCTATGGAGGTGGCACTCAGGGCTGTTATTTTCACAGCTCCGTGGCCTCCTCCCACTGACTTTTGGATGTAGGGGGTCTGTGGAGCTGGTGGTGAGGGCAGGTGTGGGAAGAGGACTCCCCAGAAGGAAGCCTGGAGCAGCCTCAGCAGCACCCACCTCTCTGGAGAGTCCTGCTCCTGACAACCCTGCACCAAAGCACTAAAGAATTCCCTCCTCGGTGCCTGAGCTGGCCTACTCCAGTGATCAGATGGCTGGATACCCAACTGTCATCATAGAGCCCTCATCCAGTGACTGATGGAAGCAGATGCAGAGATCCACAGCCAGGTGCCAGGCTGAGCCCCAGGAGTCCAATCGATGAGAGAGAGGAGGGATTCTGAGCAAAGGACATCAAGATCATGATGGGAAAACATACAGAGATGGCCAGCCAAACTAGTGGGAACACATGAACTGTGAACCAATAGCTGAGGAGCCTCCATGGGACTGGACTAGGCCCTCTGGATAGGCGAGACAGTTGTTTAGCTTGAACTGTTTAGGGGTCCCCCATGCAAAAGGATCAGGACCAGTCAGTCCCTGGTGCATGAGCCGGCTTTGTGGAGCCCAGTGTCTATGGTGGGACACTTTGCGCAGTCTTGGTGCAGGGAGGAGGGGCTTGGACCTGCCTCAACTGAACGTACCAGGCTCTGCTGACTCCCCATGGGAGACGTTGCCTTGGAGGAGGTGGGAATGGGTGGTGGTTTGCGGGGAATGGTGGGAGACAGGAGGAGGGAGGAGACGGGGATCTGTGGTCGAGATGCAAAAAGAATAGAAAATTTAATAAAAGAAAAAAAAAGAATCCTCTCCTCCCCCATCTTAGCCAGGGGCTCTGCACTGGGAACCCCTTCCAAAGTCCCTGCTCTCGGAGCAGCCCCTGCCATCAGGCCTCAGTCTGCTGGAAGCAGCCGCCAAACCACTGAAAAGGGGCTGGACTGACACCAAATCCCCACCCTGGGCTGACTAACTAGACAAGGAGGCACAGTGGCATGCCCACTTTACAGACAGGCAAATGGAGGCACAAGGTTTAAAAAGGTTGTCTGGGTGCACGAGGCAGGCTGTAGAGTAAAAAAAGCAGGCCCCAGAATCTTCTCAGTTTCATGCTTATCCCCCTACAGCACTCTGTGCCCTCCTGCCCTTCCAGAGCCTGCTTTACACCCAGACCCCCAGGTCCAGCCTTCCTTCCCACAGAGGCCCAGAAAAGGCAAGGTACCTGTCTGATGACACACAGCAAAGCGGTGGCCCAGCTGGCTGGAGGTCTCTGGTTCGGCTGCTTTAGGGAAAAATGGGAAAGTATTTTTTTCTGGAGAAACAGCTCAGTGGATAAAAAGCCTTGCTGTGCAAACATGAGGACCTGAGTTTGGATCCCCAGCACCCACATAAAAAGCAGAATGCACCTGAAACCCCAGCTCTGAAGAGGTGGAGACAGGAGGAGCCTGGGGCTTGCTGGCCAGTCAGTGAGCTCCAGGTTCAGTGAGAGACCCTGTCTCAAAAAACAAGGAGAGCAATTGAGAAGGCACATGACATTGGCCTCTGGTCTCCACATTTGTGCACACAGGTGTGTACCTGAATACATGTGTGCCCTCATGCACACACACACACACACACACACACACACATGCACAGATGCACATGCACCACACACATAAGCACATGCACACTCACAGAGACCCAGGGCACAACCAGGCCAGGTACTTCACTTGGCAACACCTTTTCCTATTTGAAAACAACAGTTCTTACCAGATAAGCCACCTGAATCCCTGTGCTGTGAACAAGAAAACAGAGGGGCTGAGACACCTGCTCCCGGAAGCTCAGCATGCTCCTCCACTGGACACACATGCTCTCGGGGTGCAGAGGCTGTTTCCCTGCTGGAGGGAGGGCACGTGATGCCTCTGGTCTCTGCATTTTTTTTCCTGACTTCTTCAGGCTAATTTATGGACAGCCAGCAGAGATGCCTCTAGCCTGGGC
>CABHPH010170986.1:0-17130 GCA_902168325.1 Peromyscus nudipes | reverse complement strand
ACAGAGCATGTCAAACCTGCTGTCCTTCCTCCTTCTCTCTGCACCCTATTCAACAAAGCAAAAGCCTACAAAGTCAAGACCTTCTCACCCCCCAGGCCTTCTAACAATAGCATCCCTTTCAGTGATGTAACGTAAACTGTGTGAGGTGAAGTAAACTGAAGCATGTTTACTTGTTTGGTTTTTTTTCTTTTTATCTTTTCTCTTTTGTAAATTAAAACACCATGGAAGATTTGGTGTGTGGGGGTGGGGTGGAGTAGGGGGCATTGCAGGATTGCAGTTTGGCAGGTGAACATAGCTTAGGAATGGTAAGTCTATTTCTATGTAATCATTTATAGAATGGTTGTTGCACTGGCCAGCCGCTTTGGTCCTGGACTTGCTATGTGGAAGTCACCCTGCCAACATTATGGACCAGCTGAGTGGCAGGGCTGTGTCTACTGAGCAAATGTCTGAATTTTCTACTTGGTGACTTTATTAGCATTCCCGTTTAGCACTCACATGTTGTAAAATAAGACGACTCAGATATTAGATTGATAATAAAAATCTATACTTTCATTAAATGGTTACTGATCAAAGCTATTTCAAAGGAGAGGTCCCCTCAGGTAACATTTTGAAAATAATTTGAAAGTGGTGATGGGGTATGTGAGATATGGGAAATAATTTACCTTTAAAGATTAAAAAAATTGTTAAGTGTCTATGTGTGTGTCTATGTGTGGGTATGTATTTGAGTACAGTACCCAAGGAGGCCAGAAGAGAGTGTTGGCTCCCCTGAAAATTAAATTATAGGCACCTTTGAGCCACCTGATTTGGGTACTAGGAACAGAACTGATGTCCTCTATAAGAGCAGTATAGGCTTTTTTCCCTATTTATTTATTTGCTTATTTGCTTATCTATCTATCTATCTATCTATCTATCTATCTATCTATCTATCTACCTACCTACCTACCTACCTTCCTACATATCTATCTCTCTATCTATCAATCATCTATCTATTTATTTATTCTATGTGTCTATTACATCATATATCTTGATCCCATTAATTTCCCTAGGATCCTGCTAGGTGACTGTGTGTGGATCATGAGTTTCTGTGAAATTTCGCCAGCCTATGAAAAATCTGTACTTAGTCACAGAGAGCATAGCAAGTCAGCATCTTCTCAGGCTGACCATCGCAGAGAACCAACATTGTGCAGCATTAAGTGGTCACTGAGTTTTTTTTTATTGTTTTGGTTTCATTATGATAATTATTTGTGAGACGGGGGTCTCATGTAGCTTAGGCTAGCCTTGAAGTTGCTATATGGCCAAGGGTGGCCTTGAACTTCTGATCCTCATGTGGTTCCCAAGTCCTGGGGTTACAGAAGTGCAGCACTATGTCATCTGTGCAGTGCTGGGGAATCAGACCCCACGGCCACATACTATGCCACGTAAGCATTCTACCAACTTAGCTGTCTCCAGCCCTGTCACAATCATGTAAAGTAACCCAGGTCCCCACAGATGAAGTTTGCCTTGATTTTATCCATTGTGTCAAACTGGATTCCACACAAAAACCTTTCATAGAGAGCTTCAACATCTACCTTCTGCAGCCTGCCTGTGTCTTGCATGTCCCCCTTAGCTTTGTTAGGTAAACATTAGGCATCACTCTTCTCAAGTACTATTGATTAATTGCTGTTTGGGCTACTGTCATAGAAACCTTCAAAAACACATAGAAAGCAGTATGATACAACACACAAACATGTCACAGAACTTAGGAAACCCAAAGTGACTTACATCAATAAAAAGATAAAACCTCAGCATTATGGTTCATTTTCACATCAACTTCCCAGGAATCGGAATCACCCGAGTAGGGAGTCTGGATGCAAGAAGTTTCCTGATTGCCTTGATGGATGTGGAAGACCCTCGGGTAGCAGCCCAGGTTAAAATGGCATGGCGGAAGGAGGATTATTCTCCTCTTTCCCTCTGGCTGGTGAGTTGTCTGTCCTGTTGCTGCTGCTGATTCTTTCTTTGACATCAGGCCAAGCGTTTGTTTCCAGGCTTCCTTTGTGGATAAGGGACCAGCAACAATCCAGGAACCTCTTAGGTTTCAGGTACTGGATTAGGACAGTAGAGGCACCCAGCCTTATGGACTGAGTAACTACTGGGTTGTTGGTCTTTCCAGTGAGAGACAGCTACTGGGGGCTATTCTATCTGCTAAGGCACCAAGCTTCAAGGACAGAGTGACTATCAGTTCTCAACCTCTCAGGTGTGAAGCAGCTGGTACTATTTCAATAAACTGACAAACTAAATTCTTACACACACACACACACACACACACACACACACACACACACACACACATACCTATATTCATCCCATTGGTTCTGTTCCTGTAGAGAACCCCCAACTAATACACTTAGTGTTGTTTGACTGAAGAAGACCTTATAACCCAGCCCATTTTTGTTCCAATGTTGCTCACAGCAAAGAGTGCTGAAGTGCAAGGAAACAGAATGGGCCAAAGTAAAAGCCTGGTGAAGTGTATTGTTTTATTAGGAAGCGAGTATGGCCTGGTGTTTTTGTATTAAGTTTAGATTTTAAAGCAAAAGAGTTCAAGTGATAAGATGATATTAAGCTGGGATTAAGTGACTATCCAAAATGAAAACAAGCCCAAATAGCATCTAAAGGCATACATAAAAAAGTTAACTAAAGGAAATATATATATATATATATATATATATACACACACATATATATATATACACATGCATACATATACACATACCTTCATATATATGTGTGTATATGTATGTGTATGTATATGTATGTGTATATATATATATATGGTTGTAGTGTGAGATTTTAACAAACTCTTCTCCCCTGTGGATAGAACGATCGTATCAAATCACCAGTAACACAGGAATTTTGAACACGATTTCAGGCTTGAGCCAAATAGTGTATTTAGAAGGAGTAGCCAACAATAACAAAATATAGAGCCTTTACTCAAACTGACCATTTTCAGGACTATCAAAACACGCTGAACACATTGCAAAGGGCTGAAATACAGGACTGTGTCTGTCCACTGCGCAACATAAAGCCAGGATGATGATGGTGATGATTGTGATGGTGATGGTGATGCTGGTAACGATAACGATGATTACGGTGATGACAGTGATTTCATGATGATGACAATTATGGTGATGGTGACGATGATGACCGTGGTAACTATGTGGTCCTCACATGCATGCAATTAGAAAGGTAATCTCTTAAACAGAGCAGGTAAGGAGAAAGAAATCACACTGTAAGTTAAGAAATCCTTTGGATTGAGTATGCTGAAAAATGCTCCTTCTTGACAAGCAGCTGAAACTATATTGCCAGGGCAGTGCATCCCCGTGAATGCACATTTTAGAACAAACTCACTCAGACTTGGGGTATGGAGTGACCTCACTCACTCAAGGACCTGAGCCAGCTGAGATGTGTTCCTTCTGCCACTGTAGACCTCCATCTGCCCGCTGACACAAATTTCCTCATATCTAAGAAAGACTGTGGCTTCTCACTCCGCAGCAGAGTGCTGCCCATACACCAGGGTGTCAGGAGAACTCAGCTTGCCTGGGAGCAGCAGTGTAGCTCTGGGAGAGCTCTATGTGGAGAGAAAGAGGAGGGTAGAGCACAGGACATAGAGGCGTCTTCAGGTGCTGTGGAACTTCACACCTTAACCCCCAATCCCAGATCCTCAGGTTCCTCCTTCTCTTCCTCTTCCTCGGTGGGATGGGTCCTTAGCATCCAGTTTTCTCCACAAATAGCAGAAAGTGTAAGCCCAAGAGCTTTGGATCCCGAAGTCAGCCAGAGTCACACACTCATTATCAGCAACCTTCTATGACTCTTCCAGTCACTTGGTCCCTCTTCCTCCTCTGGAAGCTCTGTCTCTGAGACATGCACTTGTCACACATATTTTCTAGATCCCCTGTGGTGGCCACGCTCTGGGTTTAGCATAGGCCATGTTAGGTTTCCCTGTATGAGGACCTTCAGGATAGAGGGATTCAGAAATATGGTGGTGTGTAGCATATAGTGAGAGCGGGGAGGGCAGGAAGTGAGGCAGAGCTGAGAAGGGAGGGCCCAGGACAGAGGGACACCCAGAGGGACTGAAGCCTTCAGTGAATAGGGCCACATGTGGTCTCAGGCTCTGGTGGATGAAATGTCACTACACTGGTGCTGGGCATAGGGATCTTTTTAAAATTACAAGTCAATCATGCCCACTGCAGTCAACTGAGAAGGAGCAGATGGGGAACGCCGGTATCTTCCTGGTGTGTGGAGCAAGCTCTGACTGACAGTTCCAGTGTTGTGAGTCATGTTCTTTCTAGTGTCTAGTAAAAGTATTTGCCATTTCTATTGATTGTTTATCCATTAAATACTCTTAAATGTTCCCCAAGATCTAGACCTATGAATAGCTGGTCAAGTGCCTTCATTGGCTATGACAGAGATGAGCTGCGCCAACCTTTTGTTTGTATATGGTATACATACACGCTCTTGTGAGTTCATATGTGTTTTGTCTGTGCTTTATGTGCATGTGGTTATGTGTGCATGAGATGTGTGTGATATATGTAAACATTCATCACATATGCACATGTGAGTGCATGTGTTGTTTTGTATGTGTAAATGTTTTTGTGAATTCCTGTGTGTGTGTGTGTGTGTGTGTGTGTGTACTCATGCATATGTAGCAGTAACATTGTACACCTTCCTCAATTGCTCTCTCCTTTAATTTTTGAGACAACCCCCTCTCACTCAGCCTGGAGCTCACAGATTTGGTTATGTGCCTGGTCAGTGAGCCCCATGATCCATCTGTCTTCACATTCTGAGTACTCACATTACAGATGTGTTACATGATATGCACTGTTATGCCTGTGTCTGGTTTTTTTAGGAGGGTGCAAAGGATCTGAACTCAGAAGCACCATGTTTGGGCAAAAAGAACTTTACCTACAAAGTCATCTCCCAGTCTGCCAAGTTTTGCTTGGCAACACTCATTATCTACTTCATGTGTAGGGCAGCAGGTCTAAGAAAAACAATATCGTCTTTCCTTGTGTGTCTCTCAACAAGAAGTTGGAAGAAGTAAAATCAATATCTGTGCTCATCATTCTCCATCCAAACTAAATGGTTTGGGGAGGGCTGAGAATACTCTCCGCAGGCGAGAATTGGATTATAAGTGGCAGAGGAGAGAAAAAAAGAAAATTTGAGACCAAAATATGTTCCTCTCTTCACGGCTGCACAGTCTGCTGAGGAATTTTTGATTCCATATGTCACAGCTTTAAGACAGGCAACTCACTTCTGAGCTTGGCTCCAGGCTCTGTGCTTGCTAAGCCTTTGTTCTTATTTTTTCCTCTAAGGGAAGATCTATTTTTATTTTATATGTATGAGTGCTTTGCCTACATATATGTTACTACACTGCATGCCTTCTTGGTGTCTTTAGAGGCCAGAAGCAAGTATTGGAGCCCCTGGAACTAGAATTGTAGATGGTTGTGAGCCACCTTGAAGGGGCCAGAAATCGAACCCAGGTCTCTTGGAAGATGAGTCCATGATCTTAGTCACTAAACCAGTTCTTATTCTTGGTTTTTTAAAAAATCTATTATTAACACTGTAGTATATTATTTTTCTAGAAGATTGTTGGATGGGACACACACACACACACACACACACACACACACACACAAAAATGCAAAGTCAGATGAGATTACATTAGCAGAAGGTGACCAGAGATCGGATATGTCACCACTGGCCACTATGTCAGGAAGGAAAGTGAGACAGAATCATGGTGTGAGGCTCCTAGTACATCCCAAATCCACAGTCAATGGCTTTCAAATCACCTGGTTTGCTGTTGTAGGACATTTGGTCCCAGCCAGGATCAAAAAGAAATGAATGGCCTGGAGAGCTCTCTTCACACCAGCAAGTGATTTAAAGATGATGAGGACAAGGATATCTTTTTACCCAACTTGATGTCTTTCATGTAGTGTCCCTGTTCCTATATGCAAAGCAAGTACTTGAGAAAGATCTCATCAGCTATTTACAAAACACATCTGGTTTGATTCTTTAAGATTTATTTTGTTTTCTGTGTTATGGGTGTTTTGCCTGCGTGTATATCTGTGTACCACCTGCCCTTGGAGGGAGGAAGAGGACATTGGGGGTGGGAGCTGGAGCTGGAATTACAAGGGGTTGTGAGCCACCTGATATGGGTGCTGGGAATTGAACCTGGCTCCTCTGAAAGAGAATCCAGAGCTCTTAACCACCAAGTCACCTCTCCAGCACCAACAAACAGCTCTTGAGGATATTGTAATGACCAGAATTTGGGGTGCTCTCATGGCATCCAAGTGAATTAGCTTGAGACCCATCTCCTGAATTTGAGCTTCGCTTGAAAGTCTAATTGTAACGCGCATTTAACCATTACTCGTGTGTATTTTTAGATGGAAATGATACAGGGCAGACTTCAGCAAGGTTGATGCTCATGAGTCTTGGTGATGCTCTGAGTGATTCAGCAAACTTGGATATACTAGGGGCATGAACTCAAGGCTGTGAATGTTAGAAAATTTGAAATAGTTTGACCCTTTAAAACAATGGCTAGCAAATCAGAGTACTGCTGGGAAACCACATAAGTGCAAATGCAGCATCACACTTCTTAGATACACTGTGGATGTGTGTGGTTTTTTTTTTTTGTCTTTGCATACTCACCATCAAAGCCAAGCAACATGCATCAGACTGACAGCACTTTGAAACTTTGAATGCAAGAACTTCATTATCTTCACAGAACTCATTTCAAGTGTTACCTTGACACTCATACAGGGCTTTGAACATTTTCTGTCTTATTTGGGAATTTTCTCCTGTGTTTTAAGCGTCCTTATTTGGAAATCAAGGAGTGAAAGTTTTCCTGTTATTTAGCACATTGTCCTGCCTCCCATCATCAAGTCCCTTGAGCCAATTAAGCAAGAACTTTCTTGTGATTCTTATCCCCCGATTCAGAGACGCATTGGCCCTTCATCATCACTCTGCATTCATTCACAGGATCCTTGTAGGGAGCCGGTGGGGATGTGACCGTGAGCACCCTGCTCTCAGACCTCCCTTTGAACAAAACAAGAAAGTAAAGGACTTCCGAGTGACCAATGCTGGAACAGAAAGGCATTGGCAAATGAACCAAGTCAGTTGGATGGATAGAGCCTAGAATAGGGTGGTAGGGTTGGCATATGGTCGACAGGGAAGGATTCTAGGAAGTGACAGGGATCTTTTTGTCTATGGAGGAAGAAAACAATGATCCAGTCAGGCCAGGCACCAAGGTAAGAAATTCTAAGGCCAGAGCTCGGCACGGGCTGGCTCAACAGCTGAAGACAGGCTTGGATGGGTTTACGGTAGTCAAGTATGATAGCTATACAATCCCAAAGGGATGTTAAAATGAAAGCAGCCAAAGCTGATGAAGAGATATTGTTGTGTACTAACCTCCCTATTCTTCTTCCCCCGGTGTGAGGGGGCTGACTGAAACAAGGGTCTTCTGAAGAGATACCCATGTCTCTCAACCTGACTACTGAAACAGTAGGACCCACAAAATGGGAATTTCCCCCAGGAATCTTATGCACCAGCCGGAGGAGAACTTGTCTTCCAGAAAGATTCACAGTTCTAGCAACTTGGCAGCCAACCTTAGAAGAGGAGGCTGAAGCCCAGAGAGGGATGAGGTCGATGCTGGGTGGGGACCACATCTTTATGGTACTGCTTAGTTGTATACATCCTTGGCCCTATATTTAAACTTCAGTATCACATCAGGACCCTGGACTTAAAAAAATGTCCCTGGGTCTCTGTCCCTGTTTCTCCAGTACCTACATTGAATAAATTTCTTTTTTCTTTTTTCCCCTATTAATTTGACTCCTTGATTGGATTATCGAGGACAGGTTACGGAATCTGGCTTGGAACACAGGCTGTGACCTCCAAGATCAGTAACACAACCGTGCATCACTAAATATCACAGGGATTCGCTAGTGTTCTGAATTACTGGCGTCTTTGTAGGCTTATCCAAAGTAGCTTAGACTGTTGCTTCAAATCATCATTTTTTTTTCCTGCAAAGAATTTAGCATCTGTGTGAGCCACAGTAGTCATGAACAACACAACTGGGATTATCCTATGACAGCCACCATTTACAATCTTATAGAAAACTATTTTTTTCTATTAATACCTGGGTAATCAGTTAAAAATTGAAGCCAGCACCCTCTAGACAATTCTGTGAATTAAGAATGTGATCGGACCCTTTGTTCTGCGCCTTACAGCTGTGGTTCTTACCTAGCTCATTGTTCACGGCCATTTTCGTCCTTTCAAAAACTGATTTCATTTCTTCCAGTCAAATGCCCCCATTTGCCAACAATCCGCTAGTGTATTAGCCATTTAAATCAAGCTAATCCCCCCCTTTTTTTTCTTTCTGGATGATTGAGTTATACAGCCTGTACACTGCAACAGAAAACAAACTCTGTCAGAAAAGGCAGGTGTGGAAAATTGGGCAGAAAGGCACCAAATAATGGGATTTTCTGAGTACAGTGGAACAGTACCGCATAAAGACTGGCATGCATGTTTGTGAGAACAATTATATCACCTCCCATATTAATATCTGTAGAAAGAGCGCTAATTCTAATTGGAATAATGTAACTTAAATTTAAAATAAAAATAAAGCAACATGCTTACTACAAAAATGATGATAACAAATGACGGTCTGAGGCGTAAAAAACGGCACTGTCGTTCATTTAAAAAAATTTCTTTCAAGGCTGTAGAGATGGTTTAGCAGGTAAAAATAAAGTTTTGGTTTCATTGGTATATATCCCCAAGTTTGAGTCTCCAGCACCTACATAAAATGCCAGGCATGGCGTTACATGCATCTATAGCCCCAGAACTATGGTGGCATGGGGGGGGGGCTCAATGGGGCTTGCTGGCTGGCAGCCTAAGCCCAGGTTCAGAAAGGGACCCTGTCTCAGATGGAGAGTGCTGGAGCAAAACATCCCTGTTCCCTTCAGATCTCTCCAAGAGCACACAAAAGGGCATGCACCAACACACATGTGCACATATGCAGCACACACACACACACACACACACACACACACACACACACACACACACTCCTTCCAAGGTAGTTCTTACAGAGAGCCCCGCGTAGCTCAATGTTATAGTGTTTGCCTAGCATGCATGGGCCTGAAAGAGCATACTAAAACATTAAAGGTACAGAATAAAAATAATTTTGTGAAAGTTAGCCACGGTCACCAGAGGAATATAGCATTTTTCTTTGATGAGCTTGGCTATGCAATGTAAACAATGCCCCTGCCCCAATACCCCGCCTTTGCCCATCCCCCTTCTGTCTAACCTGCGGCCATCCTATCCTGTGGTTGACCAAGCTTTGACTGGTGATTGGTGTACTTCCTCCTTCCTCAGCTTATACTTTTTCACTTACAAGGCCAGTGTGCCAACCCTCATGCAGGAAGGGGCTGGAAGCAGATTTTCAAGGAAACACACGGAGAAATCTCCGCTCTTCAGTCATTAGAATGTGTTCCAAGACAAAGAACTCTGCAGAGCCTAGAATGTTCTAGCCAGAACCTCTAAAACACCCCTGAGACTTTTCTCCTTGCAAAAACACGTATAGTCTTCATTGGGGTGAACAGTTTCTACCTCATTTTTCCAAGCCTGGACTTGATTGATTCTATTTCCTTTGCCAATCTGCCTATGGTTTGCCTTTGATGGAGAAGGTGGGTGTCAGTTGGACTTCCAGAGTGCAGTGGTATGAGATCTTGGGTTTCTTCCTTGGCATGACTAAAAACAAAAACAAATAAGCATCCAAACAACCTGGATGGTTTAGAAAACAACCGAGGAATTGGAGAGGATGGTCAAGGTCTGCAAACCTCTCCCAACTCACTTTCATTTCTAAACATTTTTTTTGTGTGTGTGTCAGATGACAACAGTGAGCTTGCCACGATAAAACTCAGACTCAAATAGTGCAATAGAGTTACGGCTACACTGGGATGCGCCATCTGTAGATCTTCAGACATCACTTTCGTAGGAGCCACTGTTAAGTTCACGCCTTTCTTTTGAGTGAGCAACGGGGAATCTCTTTCAGCTAGTCCTGACTCCCGCGTACAAGACGGGTGGGTAACTGTGTTTTCTGGCCTTAGTGGGACAATTTAACCCAATGTACTCAGGTTACATTTGTGGGAACAGATGTGTGCAGATGCACGTGGTTGTGTGAGCATACATGGAGACGGACCTCAACATTGAGGTTCTTCCCTAATTGTCCTCTATCTTATTTCTGGTTTTGTTTTTGTTTTGTTTGCTACAGAGTTTCACTACATAGCCCTGGCCAACCTGGACTCACCATGTAGACAAGGCTGGGCTGGAACTCACAGAGATCCTCCTGCCTCTGACTCTCAAGTGCTGGGATTAAAGGTGTGGGACACCACACACCAGCTGCCCCTTTCTTTTTTGAGACAGGGTCTCTCACTGAGACAAGAGCTCACTATTTTAGCTAGGCCAGGTGAGGAGCAAGCTTTTGTTGACCCTCCTGTCTTTGCTTCCCAGTACAGAGATTGTAGGCATACACAACCACACTCAGCTTTTTACATGGATGCTGGGCATCTGAACTCATGTCCTCAAGCGTGCACAGCCAGAACTTCATCCACTAAGCCAACTTTGCAGCAGCACTCAGTTTTCAGTGATTTATTTTTATTTATGTGTATCTGTATGAATGCATGACACATGTGTGTCGTGTCCTCAGGGGCGAAAAGAGGGCATCAGATCCTCTGGAACTGGAGTTATAGGTGGTTATGGGCTGCCATATTGGAATGGGGGACTGAACTTGGGCCCTCTGAAAGAGCAACCCGTGTTCTTAATCAATGAACCATCTCTCTGGCCCTCTGAGACATTCTTAATGAATAGTATTCTGCGTGGACAAATTGAATCAATGTAATTACAAGGTCTTTTTTTTTTGGCATGTCAAATTGTGATTGCCACCAACAACGCAATCTGCATGGATTTACATCAGAGAAGCCTATTCCATGTTCAATTTTTCACCCCCTCATTAGTCAGACTCACCCATTACTCCAACAGAAAGAGAACTCCATTAAAAGGAAGATGTTTGTGCATGGAGACCTACCGTGTGACACTATCCCTGGGATCAGAAGCAAATGTTTACTAGTCCAAGATAGGATGACAGAGCAAAGTAATGATACCACCAAAATCCAGCTTGATAAACTGATAGGTAGATTGGTATTCCCTACAGGAGGATGGATGAGTCAAAGACAGCTGTGTCACCAAAAGCCCATCCCAGTACAGGTGACTGCTGTGGATATCGTTCTGTATAAATAAAACACTGATTGACCAGTGGCCAGGCAGGAAGTATAGGCAGGACAAGGAGAGAGGAGAATTCTGGGAAGTGGAAGGCGGAGCAGAGAGAGACACTGCCAGCCGCCACCATGAGAAAGCAGCATATGAAGATGCCGGTAAGCCACAAGCCACGTGGCAAGGTATAGATTTATAGAAATGGATTAATTTAAGATATAAGGACAGTTAGCAAGAAGCCTGCCATGACCATACAGTTTGTAAGCAATATAAGTCTCTGTGTTTACTTGGTTGGGTCTGAGCGGCTGCGGGACTGGCGGGTGAGAGAGATTTGTCCTGACTGTGGGCCAGGCAGGAAAACTCTAGCTACAGGTGACAGTTCAGGAATACTGTACCTGGAGCTCTCTGCGCAGTCTGCATCAAGCTCAGTGAGTAGAAGAGTCTCTTCCAGGAGGTTTCAGTCGGTCTGAGTCTCCTCAATGGTCCTACTGATCAGATAACCTTAGGGAAAGGATGGGGAGGGGGGTCTTGTGCATCTGTTCAGTTTCTTGGACTTCCTGAGACTTTCGAGTTGCTTACTTCCTCAGTCTTAAGAGCATCCCTCTAGAATGGAATGTTTTAACTCAGAGGAAATTGCTATAAAACAACACCAACGATGAAACACCCCAATTTCCTGGTGCAGGACCTGTGTGCACAGTTATTCCCCCAACTGCAGTGTAACTGTACTGTCTTTAAGTCTTTGGATGTTTCTTTCTCAGGAGCCAATATTAAGTACCCTAATGCCATATAGACATAGAGGCAGGGTATATAAGGTCAAAGTGGTTAAAGCCTACACTGGCTTCATTATTTGGGTGGTAGAGGTCCCTATAATACACTTAATTATCTCACCTAAATTAAAGAAAACAATGAAACATAAAAATGTGAACAACAACAATAACAACAAAACAAAACATGCTTTTGATGAGACTGGAGAGATTGCTCAGTGGTTAAGAGAACTGACTGCTCTTCCAGAGGACCTGGGTTCGATTTCCAGCACCCATGTAACAGCTCACAACTGTGTGTAACATCAGTTCTGAGGCTGAAGATCTCTTCTGGACTCCTTGGGAACTGTACATGTGTGGTGCACATACATACATACATACATACAGGCAAAACACTCAGACACACAAAAAATAAAATTTAAAAATAGCTCATTGAATCTTATGCCCTTTACAGAGTCCTGCAAGGAAGAGTCTACCCACAAATCCAATAAACAGTGAATATTCTAGAATCAGGTTTCTCCTATTCTTCTCTTAAATGTTATCGCTGATCCTTTGCCTTGCTTATCTTTACTGACAAAATCGCTTCTGACCACTCTTCTATTTCAGCCAGCGTCTTTTGGAGGTGAATGTTGCCTCCTCCTCTAGTATCAGGTGAGAGACACAGAGGTGTGAACAGGGATGAGTGAGAATCACAGCCCAGCACTATCCAACCTGTCATAAAAAAAAAAAGTGGTCACATATAGCTCATGCAGAAATGCAGGCCAGTGCTTCCAAACATGCACCGAGCAAATAAAACCCAGGTAGATGGATGTTGATGACACATCCAGAAGTTAAGCCCCAAAGTGATTGGAAGGATTGATGAAACACACTGCAGATGTACACCCCACAGTGAGTATTTGCAGGTTCCCTTGGCTGGATGACCAGGAGTTTGTCCCTCACTGACTGATGCAATGAAGACTAATTGTTTGTCTAATCCGCAGGAACTCAAGCAAAATTCTGTCAGGGGTGAAGATCAAAACAAAAGTCAGAGCGAGCGTGAGGCTGTGTATCTACAGGGAGGGTAGATGAAGGTTGTTAATGGGGAAGGTCTCGGTTCACTTTTGGATTTCATGTAGCATCTGCTCTTGTCATTAGCTGATTTATCCAAGCCTCATCTCTATTTGTGGAAATTAAAGGATATGTTACTGATACAGGATTTCTCGTATGACAGTTTTTTACTATGGAGGACTCATGAGTGACAGAAGGAGTTGGGGGCAGGAGGCTGTGGAGCCAAGGATAGCATGAAGCATCCTTGATAGTGCTACCTGGGAGAGAAGCCTCCTGGTACTCCTCCGCACCATTTTCACCTGCTCACTTCCAAGCTACCCACTTTCTCTTCTCCCTCTGCCTCCAGGCTCTTGTTTTCCATTGATTTTGCTGCGGGCTATTTCTAAGCCCAAACTATTGAGCATGGAGAATCTCTTTCAAACAATTCCTCAGAGGGGTTTGTAGCTACTGACACTCTTGATCCAAGAAAAACAATCATGATAGTAGCTAGCATCATCAGAGATCTCCCGTGTGGGAGTGCAGAAGCCCTTTCAATCCTGCTTAATCCTCACCGTCACTACCAGAGGTGGGGTCGAGGCCACTGCCTTCTTACACATGTGGAAATGAATGCTTACAGGTGGGGTGTCACAAGTACCGAGTCTCTAAAGTTAGTGGTAGAATTTGAACTCACACTCGGCTCACATCTATACCATTTCAGGACTCTGAAAATTATATGAAATTGTTTACACTTATTAGTGCAGACTGGCATGTTTTCGGGGAAAGGCGGACATTCTGATTTGTAGCATTTAAGCCCCACATTTGACTCACGTGAGAACACTCACGTCTCTGCTGTATGGCAAAGTTTAAGTGGCATCATGGTGGCCCTTGAAGTGAAGGAGAAGGCAGAGGTGGGGATGAGAATAAGGGAGGGAGAGAGGAAGACCATTCAAACACGGAGCACAAATCAGAGACAATACACCTTTTCTGGACCTGCCTCCGATTTCGCTCCATCTGGTGTAGTTTTGCACGGTGCCTTTACTCGGCCAGAGTCCTTTGCTCCTTGTCCTCTGCACTCCATTTAACGCACAGTGGCTGCTGATGGACTGAGCCGGCTGCCTCTTCTGCCCAGCAGGAGTTCAAGTCCAACTCTGGCCCTTGTTGTTTATCTCAAGCCACAGACATCACCTTAGCTTCACTGTTTCACATAGCTGCCAAGCATTCATCAACACAATCTACAAAAAACTCCATTGTTATTCACAGATTAATTGTGAATTCCACATGCTCAGTCACGGTTATTTGTAACCACAAAATCTGAGATGGGAAGAGTGGCAACTAGTCTGAGATGCCAAGTTGCCATGTAGCAGCCTCCTCTGGACCAATCCTCTTGATAAGAGTCATTGCGTCTAGGATGGAAAGAGGGAGGTCCAGGTGACCAAAGAAGCAAATGCCACACACCTGGGAAAACTGGAACTCAAAAGTCTCAGCGGGCCTCCCTCATGAGTCCAGAAGCAGTCAGCAACTGTGGAGGAAAGGGGCTGCCTGTAGGAGACCTTGTGAGTCACAGAGCTGTCTGCAAATCCTACAGAGAGCTTGGGGGTGCAGAACTGGGAGTTTTCATTCAGGCTAGAGTGGGCTTTTCAGGGCTGGAGGTGCCTTGGATCCACTAATGCTCCTGTAATTAACCCCTCAGCTCTTGTAAGTGACCCCAATAAACTCATTGCCTCACCAAACTAGACTGCTGCTGAATTGTTTCTTTGTTCTGTCATTGGTGCCCTATTCTAGGGCAAGCAGATGTGTGTTCATGTCTACTCACAGAATGTCACACAAGTAGACGTAGGATCTAAATAAATATATAAACTGACAAACAAAATATAAGCAAGTGTCCTGTAGTGTTTTGAATAACATACTTTTGAGGCTCATGTGCTTTTTCTTGTTCATTTTCCTGTTTAAAAGTGTCCTATGCTTGGTACTAAAGAACTATGGAAAAACCCTAAGCACAAGAAGCCAAGGATAGGCCTTAGCAGACAAGGACATGTGTTAAATAAGACCCTAGACTTTGTTTAGGCATGAATCACACTCTTGCTGGCCATGAACTCAATGTTAATGAAACAATGTTTATCACATGAGATGTCATGGAACAAAAACACATAAAACAAGGTTTATATTGATCTGCTTAAAAGAGAAGTTATTGCAAATTCAGGCTTGGGATGTAGCTAAGTTGGTAGAGTGCTCGCCGAAGCATGCATGAAGCCCTGGGTTCAGTTCTTAGCACCACATAAACCAGGAATGGTGGAGCAAGACCGTAGCTTCAGAAGCCAGGAGGTGGAGGCAAGAGGAGCAGGGAAGTTCAAGTTTACCTTCAGCCACTCGGTGAGTTTGAGGCCAACCTGGTTTACCTGCGACTCTGTCTCAAAAAGAAAAATAAAAGTAACCAGAAATTCTCAGGAAGCCAGATCTGTATAGTTATTCAAGGAGATGCCACACAACATAATAATGTGAGGATGATAATAATTAAGTGTAGCCTATAGCTTCTCCGTGAAGTCAACTTCCATTTTCCCAACAACCTGTTGGTTGGACTCAAGCCTTTGATGATGGTCCCCCCCATGCCACACCTTTCCCAGTCTTCTGTCATTGAATGATCAGTCATGCTAACTGAAGACTCCACTGACTTACAAAGCAGTATGTCTGTCATTCTCTTCTGCTGAAGCCATATTGGCTGTATTCAGACAAACTCCCTGCTTTGTAAGACACACTTAAACAGACCAGCTGTCCAGTAGGAGTCCTGAGGACACAGGATAATGAGGTTTTGAATGATCCTGGGCCAATATGGAAGCCCAGTCATGATTTATGCAGGATGTAAACAGGTGGGGCTTATTGACCATGTCCACCCTGCATTTATGTCCCTGGAACCGTCATTTTGGGTTTCTGTACTTTTTGGAGTCCGTTCATCCATCTAAATCTGGTGCAAATAAAAATTTCATGAGCCTCACAAAACAGTCCCTTGCTTTCCCTTATGTTAGCCTAAATCAGTTTCTGTTTTCTTCTAACAATGACTCAGCTCAACCTCTTCCTCCTCCTTGGAGAAGCCTGCCATCTTCCCCCTCCTTTCATCGGCTTGTGCCTTGTCAGATCACAGCCCTGGATACTCCCTTCCCTGAAAACACACAACACCACACGGCAAATGCCTGGTCACAAACTGATCTCCTAATAAGCCCATGGTGTGCAGGCAGGCACAGACCCTTAGCAATCCGAATCAGGCTGTGAGATGATGATTCTGGGAGAGCTAAGATGATAACAGGGAGTCACCTATTTCTGGCATTCTCGTCTTGTCTAAAAGAAGGCAACGGAGGCGCACCTGTGAAGGATCAAAAGCGAAGGTGCAGACTCAGAGGCTTGGAGGATGTGTCTGAAGACACTAATGAGTCCTCATCTTCCTGTGCAGACTCTAAAACTGTCGTGTGGAAGGATGGCTAGAAGGACATCCTTGTCAAGCTCAAACGTCAGCTTCCCTGCTCTGCTGAGGCTGTGATGGAAGAATATCAAAACTCCGGCACTCACAAGGACTGGAGCCGTGCTCCATTACAAAGCCTTTTAAATACATTACTGAAAGTTCTCTGCTCAATCTTGATTTAGCTTTCCGTTTTTAATCAGCACCAGGTCTGATTTAGAGAGAAAAAAAAATCTTTTCGTACAGGACAGGGTATTTCTGACGGAGTTACTTTCTTGTCGCTTTGTTAAAATACCCTGAGAAAAGCAACTTCAGGGAGGAAGGGTTTAGTTTGCCTCACAGGTTGTCTCAGTTGGGGTCACTATGGCTGTGATGACCCACCACGACCAAAGGCAACTTGGGGAGGATAGGGGTTATTTTGTTTATGCTTCATCATCACGGTTCATCATTGGATAAGTCAGACTGTGAACCTGGAGGCAGGAGCTGATGCAGAGGCCATGGAGGAGGGCTGCTTACTGAATTGTTCCTCATGGCATGCTCAGCCTGTTTCCTTCCTTCCTTCCTTCCTTCCTTCCTTCCTTCCTTCCTTCCTTC
>CABHPH010170985.1:0-13444 GCA_902168325.1 Peromyscus nudipes | reverse complement strand
CCTCCCTCTCTCCACTATGAATGTGATGTGAATAGATGCTTGAGTTCCCGCCTGGATCCCCTTTGTTGTTGGACTGCAGCCTGGAATTGTAAGCTGAATAAATGCTTTTGGTCGTTCCTCGGCTGCTTTTGGTCAGGTATTGTATCGCAGCTACAGAAATGAAACTAGAGTGCACACCATCAGAAAAGATGCTGGGAGGATCGTCTCAGGAACACCAGCAGCTTCTAAGCTTTCACCTGCAGAGTTCACTCTATGTGCTATGACCGAGAGGACTATTCTCTCACTTATTCAAAATGCTCTCAGAAATGAAGGCACTGCCTTGGGACACCACCGAGAAATCACATTCTTTATCAACAGAGACGTCTTGAGGCAGGCAGGTCCAGAGAGTTCAGTAATTGGGTAATAGAAAACATATGTCATTTCCAGTTTGGGAAATCTGTCATCGAAGCCATAAGTTTGCAATTTTCTCCTTTCCAGTGTATTTCTCCCTCTCTGAAGCTGTGCTCCCAGGGAAGCCCTCACAAAGAAAAACAAACATAGGCTGGTCATCTGTCAGTGAAAAGGGAGGACTCAGGCCACTTCTAGGAAGAGAGTGGAGTGATTGAGATTCTCCCAATAAGGCATCTGAAAGCGTGATAAACGTGGTGATTTGAGGGATGGCTTTTAATTCTGTATTTTAACAATGATAATTAGGTACCACTGTAGACATGATTCAAATAAGAAGTAATGGACAGTTTAGATTAATGTGCTTAATGGCATGTCTTTAATCATTTGAAAATGATCTCAAGTCTATATAGAGACATCTTACATTTCAATCATAATTTTTATTACTTTAAGTAATTTCTTCAATGTTCAAAGAAACTGCACAAATGGAAGTACAATACAGTGGTTGGTTTTCTGAAAAATAATTAGCAATATACATCAAAATGCTTAAAGATATACTTACCCTCTGAATCTACAGCTCCACTCTGCAGCAGCACTCACCGAGGCCTGTGGTTGATGGCATAGGTGTCCCATGAAACATTTTCTCTGATTCTGGAACATTCTATCTCCCCTAAAAAGTTCACTCTTCATTCTCAGACTGTGTGTTGACCCGGAATGATCCCAAGCCCAGTCCACCTGGGTCCAGTATCCAAGAAAACCAGCACATATTACTAGATGTGAGAATCTGTTCGCATCTGGTTCTGTCACTGAGGTCTAGAAGAATCTATGGAATATAGTGATGAGTACAAAGGTTGTTTTAATTGTTGTTGTTGGTGGTGGTGGTGGTGTGTGTGTATGTGTGTGTGTGTGTATGTGTGTGTGTGTGATATGCACGCACACATATGAGTATGGGGGTGCACATGTGCAAAAGTCAAAAGTCACTAATTGTCTTGTTCTGTCAGGATCCATCTTACTCCCTGAGACTGAATCTGAGCAATCCCCAGCCACTCTCATGTCTCAGCTCTCTCTCCTCCAGCCACACTCAAAGCATGGGCGTTTATAGACTCATGAATACCTGGCTTTTGATATGGGTTCTGGGGTTTTGAATTTGGGTCCTCATGTTGACACAGACATCACTCTTACCCACTCAGCCATTTCTCCTGCCTCAGTTGTTTTATTTTATTTTACCATACATTTTTTTTCTGGGAAGATGCCAGATATGAACAGCAGGGTTCCAGCATCCAGACTCACCCTTAGTTAAGTCCAAGGCAGTGCAGAGGACAGTGGGGCTGTGATTCAGGCTACAACCTGGGGTGTGAAGCCACAGTAGCAAGGATGGTTCCTGTTTTGGTCACTGCTATATCTTGACGTGCACAAGTGTATCACAAATATAGCAGGTGTTCACTTTCTATTGAAATGATTCAAACAGGAATCAAGATATAATCCAAAGATTTTGAGTAACTTGAGCCATCCACACCTGAAGACATTGCCCTGAGACATTCTAATTATTGCAAAACAGATTTTATTTTTGTAGTTTTGTAAAATAATTATGTTTTAAGTTAGCATATAAAGTACTGGGTACACTATGGCATTTTCATACTAGCCTGTCTTCTAAATCTTCTTATTAACTGCCCCTCTCTCACTGCCTCCCAAACTTCCTATACCCACTTCTTGATGGCTTCTAGATTCTTCCAAATAATTATCTTCTCAGTTTTCAAAACCACAGACTCCATTATTTTGTTCTTGCATCTCTTCTTTCCCTTAGTATTTTTTCTTCCCCCTTGTCTCTCTCTCTTTCCCCTTTTCTCCCTCCCTCCCTCCTTCCCTCCCTCTGTCTCTCTCTGTCTCTCTGTCTCTCTGTTTCTCTCTCTCTCTCTCACGTACACACACACACACACATACACACACACACACACACACGCACGCACGCACCCATCCACATTGAAGAAAAAACACAATGTTCGTCTTTCTCTGAATCTGGCTTATGTGGTGATATTGTGTTCTCCAAAATATTGTGCACCCTAATAAACTTATCTGGGATCAGAGAACAGAACAGCCACTAGATACAGAGGCCAGAAAATGGTGGCACACACACCTTTAATCCTAGCATTCCTAAGGCAAAGCCACACTGAAAACAGCTAGGCATGGTGACTCACGCCTTTAATCCCAGGAAGTGACATCAGAAAGCAGAAAGGTATATAAAGCATGAAAACCAGGAACTAGCTGGTTAAGCTTTTAGGCTTTGGGGCAGCAGTTCAGCTGAGATCCATTCTGGATGAGGACTCAGAAGCTTCCAGTCTGAGGAAACAGGATCAGCTGAGGAATTGATGAGGTGAGGAAGCTGTGGCTTGTTCTGCTTCTCTGATCTTCCGGCATTCACCCCAATACCTGACTCCTGGGTTTGTTTTTATTAATAAGACCATTTAAGATTCATGCTACAGGCTTATTTTACCCAAGATAAAGACCACCAGTTGCATCCATTTTGCTACAAATGTCACACGTTCATTTTTCTTTATAGATGAACAAAATCCCACCGTGTCTTTGTACCATAGCCCATTTGTCTGTGGATGGGCATCTGCGCTGGTTTCATTTCTTGCCTGCTGTGAGTTGTACAGCAGTGAACGTGGGTATGCAGATGGGAGGGGCTTCTTCTCACGTTCATGCCCCCCCTGCGTTTTAATTGCCCTGCTGCACAGATCCGGCTGAGGGTGTGACCTGCACTCCTGGAACATCACAGCTCTCCAGCTCCACCGCAGCAGAGGGCAGACGTGTGGCTTCAGAGGCTGATGCACCTGTGGACTCAGGCTCAGACGGCCATACCCCATTGTTGTTCCTGGTGGATGACATCTGTCCCTTGCCACGGAGAGTGGAGATACTTTTCCCATGCACTTACCTGCCCAGCACAGCCTCCCATTACTTATGTGTTTCGGACTGTCAATGTCTGTCCCTCCAACTCTCCTCATCTGCCTCCTAGGGCTGTCTGTCACCTGGAGGATGAGGTAAGTTAAATTCAGGCACCTTTGCTTGTGGTATCTCCCTGTTCTCACAACCCCTGGTGCAGCCCATTTTGAAACAGAAGGTTCTCTATCATTCAGACACAAAGCCACGGCTCTCTGGGCCACATAGAGTGACAAAGTACAATTGCTTCTCCACAGCTGACCCATCTTCCAGAAGTGTCATGCATGGTCTTACCAGGCACTGAATTTGAGGTTGGCTGTGACCATGGGGGGTATGGTCCCGTTTGACCAGGATTTAATTTTTGGAGGAGTTCTGCTTCTCCTCTAGGTCACTGGCTGAATTTAATTTAATTCAGTGTTGTGATATTTTATTTGCTGTCCTTTGACATGTTAGCGATGTTCAGTAGGGAGTAGTTTGTAGTAGGTTTGGAGTGTCAACAACTGGCCCTCCACGGCTTCTGCTTCAAGTTCCTGCTTGAGTTCCTGCCCCGATTTCCCTCAGTTCTGACCTGGATGTGTAAGGGAAATAAACCCTTTCCTCCCTGAGATGCTTTTGGTCATTATCACAGCAACGGAGTGCAAACTAGGATAATGGGTGACTTTGGGGGTAGCAAGACTCCTCTGTTCCGCTCAGAGTCTGTACTTACTCCCCCTGAACTGTCCTTAAAGAGATAAGAGTGTTTCCCAAGACTCAATCTTCATCCTGACCCACAGGAAGAACCAAGTTATACCAGAAACACAACTTGAATCTGGAGAAGTAGCCAAGCATGAAATCAAAACAACACGCAGACGGTGTGTCATAGACTTTGTGTGATCAGGAAAACACGGCTTGTTTATCCTGTCACCAGTGTAGTCAACTGATATCTATCACACACATGTGTGTGCCTTCATGGGAGATTCTGGTGACCGAGTAAGTGTGTCTCGGATCACCACTGTTCCTGATGCTATGAGAAGGGAGGGATGTGATAAAGAAAATGATCCTAGGTGGTTCCGGGAAGGACGAGAGAAATCAGCAGGCGAGGCCACTTAGAATAAAATCCAAATAGGAAACCAGCCTGGTGTAGGGCTTGGCCAGGAGTGAAAACCTAACACATGAGAAGAATGCCCAGGGTGCGTGAGCATGTGCACACACACGTAGTTGTATACTGTGCCGTAAACCCCTGTTCCTCCCAACCATTCACATCTTCATTCCACTGTGACTCCTGTGACTTTGAGATAGGGCCTTGGGAGGCTGTGATTCAGGTTAAAGGAGAGTTCATAGGTACGACTCTAACCAATAGGATTGGTGCCCTTATAAGAAGTGTACTAGACACAGAGAGCACTTACTCTGTGATTGTAAAATAAGGAACAAGGCTGGAAGGATGCAGTGGTGGGTAACTATGCCGGCTAAGAGTCATCGTGTATGCCAGGGCCTTCACCTTGGGCTTGCAGCACCTAGAAATGAATTGCTGTTGTTTAAGCCCCTCATGTTGATGGTAACCAAAATGTCTGAGTAGATAGCAGACTGGTGTGTGGGTATGTGTGTGGGGGGGCAGTGTGGGTATTGCATTAAGTGAAAAAGGCCAGCCAGCTGACTCTACTGTACAATATTATATTTGCTTAGAATAAATCTTAAAAAAAAATTGTCTTTCAAATATACACCAGCAAACTATGACCCCCAGGAAAGCCTGATTGGCCCAAAGACTACTTTTGTGAATAGAGGCTTTTTGTTTTCTGTTTTAAAGTATAAACGTGCTGTTTGCTTTTTTTTTTTTTGGTGCAGTGCTAGAGAGGGACCATGGAGCGCTGCACATAGTAAATTAGCACACTGCTTCTGGGTCATGTCACCAGGCCCCTTACTGGGGATTCTACCACTGAACCGAGCCCATAGCCCTCAGCTGGGGATTCTAGTAAGTGCTCTAACTCTGAAATAACCTCTGCCCCCTGATTGGTGACTTACAGGCAGGTGCACTACTGCTGAGCCCATGACTCCATTCTCTCATTGGACAATTCTAGGCAGATGCTCTACTACCGTTCCACACCCCCAGCCCCTTACTGGGAGATTCTAGGCAGATGCTCTACTACTGTGCCATGCCCCCAGCCTCTTACTGGGGGATTCTAGGCAGGTGCTCTGCTCCTGCTCACATACACTCTTCAGCCCCAGGCTTATTTTAGAATTGTCTCTGTCTGTCTTTACTCTAAACCAAGGCAGTTAAGAAGTTCTGTGAAAGGTCAAGCAGCCCACAGAGCTCAAATGCTTATCAGTTGACCCTTTGCAGTAAAAGGTTGCTCAAACACTAACCCAGATAATGAACAGATTTGTGATTTTTAGTGTTTTTATTTTCTATTCGTGAAATAAAAATCTGCTACTTGTATAATCTAGTCACAAAAATAAATCTATTTAAACTACATTTCAGAAACATTTTGAATAAACAAATATAAAACTCTTACTTGCAACTGAGCAAGAACCATAATCAATTCTCCCATCTGAGGCTCCTGAAACTCATGGGGGACTCAGGGTGTCCAAAGCCATGGCTAATTGGAAGGTAGTGTCCTTCAGAGATACACATCCATCACTGCAGCTTTCACTTAAAATGCAAGCCAGTGTGTGCAGTTATCCAAAGAATTGGTTCTTCCGTGGTGTGTGAGTAGCAAATGAGATTATTTGATTTTGTGTGTGGCTGCTCTTGTACCATTTTATAGCAACAAATCACTGGCAAATGAAGCCACATTTATTCATTGCTCTCTTGGGAATTTAATCACTGAAGACTTTGACTTCGTTGTTTCTCAGTATACTCTAACTTAAAGACCAATATGAAGCTATCGTGGTGGTGCCTGCCTGTAATTCTAGAAATTGAAGGTAGAGGCAGGGGGATTGGGAAGTCAAGGCCAGTTTGGGCTGCACGGAAAGTTAGAAGTTAGTCTGGGTTACATAGACCCCATTTCAAAAAATAGACAGGGCCAGAAATGCGGCTCAGTGTGTAAAGGAACTTACTGCCAAACTTGATGACTTGAGTTTGATACCAAGAACATGTGGTAGAGGTTGAGAACCGACTCCTCAAAGTTGTCCCCTGACTCCATCACTGCCTCTCCTCTTCTCTTCTCTCTCTCTGTCTTATTCTCCCTCTCCCCCTCTCTCTCCAATGTGAGTTCTATTGGGCTATTTCTCAATATTAATATTTTAAATACCTTTTTGTTTAAACTTAATAAAGTTTGTAATATATATTTTTCCTGCCTCACAATCCAAGTAAATTCTCATTCACAGTGATTGGGTAAAATGCTAGAAAACAGCCACTCTCTTGCAACAGCCTCCTCCCTACTGCCCAGGGGAACACAGAGTCACATCTTCCTCTCTCATGATGCTGCTTGGGCCATGTCCAGCTGCTTTCTTCCCTTGACTTGACTTCAGAGAGGCTTCAAACCGCCTGCAAGCTTCTAGCAAAGCAACGTTTCAAAGGAGGAGGTTAAATTCCGATGGGATGAACTAAACGAACTGGTGAGAGACAGTCCATCGTAAGCTGTGATGAGACGGTGTAGCCCTGAACAAACTTGACCCTGGGAGAAACTAGGGAAGCTGAAAAACAGTTTTGAAAGGTCTGTGTACTGACATTAGGAACCCACCGAGAGCATGGCACACAAGGGGCGGGATGTCAGAAAGATCAGGAAACCACTGGAGTGAGACAGACATCTTTACTTTTCCCTGCAAAGATTCGTTGATCATGTAGGAATTTGAGCAAGAGGTTGATAAGTCAAGACAGAAGTGCTCAGAGAGAATGTAAGGCGGGCAGGGTTGAGTCATCTCCAGAGGATACAAAACAACTCTGGAATACAGAGCTGTCCAAGACCAAAAGAGGGGGAAAGAGAGGGAATAGAGTCTAGCTCTCAGAGTCCCTCTTTCTTGAAGCTTTTCAGAATGCCCCATGCAAAAGAGCAGGAAGCTTTACTGGAGGCCTCTGTAGAGATTGAGAAATCAGACCAAACTAGGAGCAGATTCATAGTGGGGACACAAACATTTGATTCAAAGATCAAATTCTAAGACTTCGATAAAAACTATGTTTATCTGTGTATTTCATCAGAGTAAAAAGATGCTAAAAAATAAATAAGAAAAATGAACTGTTGAAGAATGTGATGTGAGCTTTCTTGGATAGATGAACAAATGTTCATTCATTTCAAACAGAGGACTAATGACAGACTAAAGAGATCATTCCTCAAGTGTATCTTTGTGAACCAATAAATTTAATTAGTGTTTTCCACGGGAGCATGGGTGAGGGGCAACTCACAGGCACATGGGTGAAGGATTTCCCACAGGGGCATGGGGGAGTGGTAACTCACAGGTACATGGGTGAAGGATTTCCCATAGGGGCATGGGTGAGGGGTGACTCACAGGCACATATGTAACTAGTTCACTACAGGAGTGTAGGAAACATACAAGTAGCTACATCACTGAAGAAAATTCTCTCTATATAGTGGTATTTTATTTGTGCTGAAATGTGATTTTATTTGTATGTTAATAAATAAAGTTGCCTAGGGGTCAGAGCTATTAGCAAGCCATAGCGAAAGCCAGGGCGGTGGTGGTGCATGCCTTTAATCCCAGCACTTGGTAGGCAGAACTAGGTAGATCTCTGTGTGTTCAAAGATACAGCCAGCATTGGAGACACACGCCTTTAATCTCAATACCAACCATAGAAGACCTGGAGTGACCTACAGACAGGCAGTGATGAGACAGTCATGTGGTTGGGTTTACAACCAATGAGAAGGCAGAACAGGAAGTCTTTATAAAGACAAACACACAGAAAGTAGCTCTTTTTTGGAGAGGTCTCTTGGCTGAAGAAGCTAGCTGCAGCAGGCGGGTAAGGCTCTTAGCTCTGACCTCTTGGGCTTTTATCTTTACATTGGCTCTGTGTTTCTTATTTAATAAGATGGTTGGTTACATCTACATCTCTCCATGTCTATCCTTGTTGTCTGTCTGTCTCTGTTTGACACCCCCTGCAACCATTAATTAGCTGTATATCCCCAGGGAAGGGGGCAGGGTCCCATGAGCCCTCTCCCCCTTCATGAATGAACATTAATGGTTTCTGTCTTGTGCACATGCCCCGCGGTAGTCACAGCTGCTGAGCAACAGCCACCTCAAGTCCAGAGCACCAATCCCCACAACAAAGAGCAGTGGGTTTTGTCACCAGGAGCTGGATTCTATAGACACTGGGCTCTGGGTAGAAAGAAGTGTAGGACCAGAGCCTGGGATTCTGGGAAACATTACGCAGGAGCTTCAGGATGGCTGTGTTTGCTCTTTCACTCTGCATTGAGGACATGCTGTGCCATGGTTCAGCCTCTCTCCCTAGCACCAAGGACAAGTTTATACTTCACAGCATAGCTCAAGTCAGCTCAGAGGCTGCTGAGCTGTGAGCTGGGCATTCAGGGAAGAAGAGAGTTGACTGGGCAGGACTGTGGGAGACAACAACTCACCAGGTAGAATGAAACCGTGTTTACATCCTGTGAGTGTGGCTCTATCCATTGACTCAGCCTCATTTTGTCTCCAGCAGAACTGACAAATGAATATATTCTATAGAAATAAAATGGTTGCAAATTAAATTGGACTAGGGTCTATAAAATGTTAGAAGAGCTTATTTTTGTTAATTTAAAATTTTGGGGGGTATATTAATGAGTTATCTCCATATATTTCTGTGTAACATATACATTCAGTGCCCAGAAGGGACATCAGATTCCCTGGAGCTGAAGTTACAGACAGTTATGTGCATTCGTGTGGGTGCTAGGAATTGAACCCAGATTCTCTCTGCAAGAACAGTCAGTGTTCTTGACTCTGAGCCATCTCTCCAGTCCAGAAGAATTCTTCACACTTAGCAATCTCTCAACTTGACATGCTTACTATGAAGAAAATGGAATCTAAACAGGCTATTTTATCCACACTTGGTTGTGTTACAATACAACAAGGGTTTTCAGTCACCTTGATCATTGTCTCTGTGAAGCTTCCTTTGCTCCACGAATTCACAGCCCTGGGTACAGGGATCCATACCACAGACCAAAGGCCCAGAGAGGTAACTAGAGGTTAAGGGTGCTTACTGGTCTTTCAGTGGACCAGGGTTATATAGTGGGACACAATCACCTATAACTTCACCTCCAGGGACTTACCTCTCTCTTCTAGCCTCCTTGGAGAATGCACTCATGTGCACACGCACACAGACATGAACATATACACATAAAATAAACAATAGATGAATTAATTTAAAATGGAAATAATGTGTCTATTCATTGAATACACACATATATAGATAATGTATATAGTATAACTGTACCAATAGAAATATGAATAAATGAAGTGAAATAGGGCAACGTTGTATTCCTTTAAATCAATTTAAAAAAATAAAATAGCATGGTGGATAGAATGATGGTTCAGTGGTTAAGAGCACTGACTACTCTTGCAGAGGTCCTAGATTTGGTTCCCAGCACCCCATGGCAGCTCATAATCTCCTATAACTCCAGTGCAGGGAGTCTGTTGCCCCTTCTGGCCTCCTCAGCCATCTGCGTGCATACAATATATATAAACTCACGCATGTACACACAAACAAAATAAATAAATCTTAAAGGTAATTAAAATATGTGTTGTAAGTTCTACATGGCTACTTTTTAAAAAGCTAAACTTGTATCTTGGTAGATAAAGCATGGTTTTTATTCAATCATGATCTGACCAGTGGGGTTACATCTCTCTGTGTCTTCCCATTAGGTCTTTTGTCATTAGATCTGATAAATGATCTAGTTTCAAGCTATTTTTAACTTGTCCATGATTTATATTCATTCAATTGAAACATCCCTCAACCCCACAGTGACCAGTGTGAGATCACTCTCTTCCTTGCTTTTGCAATTGTTGCAGAGATCAGAACAATATTTGGTTTTATATTACTTAACAATGGTCCTAGTTAACAATAAGCTTGCAGAATCCTTAAAAACTGCCTCTTGCAAGTTGGCAGGCGCTGGCTGTCAGCACACCATTCTCCCGACCGTTTCCCAGTGCCTTTATTCTGAAAGGCTTAGATGTAAAAATGGCTGCGAGATCTTTTATTACCTCCATTAATTTGAAAAGGGGGTTTGCATAATCCTCTCTGACTCTGCGCAAATCATTCCTGCTTCTGCCAGGTTTCGTATTGTCTCTCTAAAAGAAAGTTAGACGCCGAGCACTAATTACACATTAACAAGCACAAATTAGCTGTGGCACAGAAAAGCTTTTTCTATTGGATTAATTGATCACTGGGTGATTGGAGAACTCAGCTAATGACTTCAAATAAGTGCTTTCCACAGTGCGTGGTGAACAATGAGTTATGAATCTCGTGACAAACTGTGCTCCTGGCATGAGACTGGGAAAGGCAGTTGAGTAGCAGGGCTTGATTCAGAGCTGGAGAGATGGCTCAATGGTTAGGAGCACTTGCTTTGCATGCAGAGGATCTGGGCTCAATTGTTAGCACCCAGGTTGGGGAACTCACAGCCTCTTCTGATCTACTCTGGCACTAGACCCAGATAGTTCACATACATCCATACAGGCAAACCCACACACATACATAAAATAAAATAGATGATAAATCTGAAAATAATAAGCTGTCATTCCAAATTGTGGGTGGGTAGAAATTGTTATTTCCTGAAACCAAACTCTCTCAGACTGAGCGCCAAGATATGCTATATCACTTTATGGAAATTGCCATTTGCGTGCCTCAATTTACTCATCTGTAGAGTGAAATGTTTTTGGCACTAGGCACTTGAAACATAGTGGCACAGATACCAACTTCATTGTTGAACCAAGAAAATGTGAATGTCTATGCACACTCCACGGGGAATAAGAGAAACCATTACACACACACACACACACACACACACACACACACACACACACCAGAGCTTGTTGTGCAGCTGTTGGGGGAATAAGAGAAGAACAAGGTGTATGAAAAAAAACTAAAGGATTAGCAGAAGTTCCAGGTTGGAGAGCTGGCTCAGTGATTAAGAGCACTGGCTGCTCTCCCAAAGGACTTGGATTTGATTTCCAACATCCACACAGCCCCTCACAACTATCTGTAACCCTAGTTCCAGAGGATCCAATGCCCTCTTCTGGCCTTTTGGGGGACTACACACATACGTAGTGCACAGACATATATATGTGCAGGAAAAACACCCATACACAAAAAATAAAATGAAAAAAAAAAGAATTAGCAAACATAGAAACAATTTCTATTGCAGGCTGAAGAGCTGAGAGGAGGAAGCCAGAACACCAGAGGTCCCTGGCAAGAACTGTGTCTGCTGGCAAAGGAAGTAGACACCTCCAAGTTATGTCTTGTCAGGGATGAAGTGGAGAGAAGAAAATTCCACCCTCCCTTGCCTCTGGACCTTCAAGATCCACTTGCTGCCTCTGCTGGAGTGCAAGCAGAAGGAAGCGGAGCTAAGATGCCCAGGCATCTGGTAGCAACAGCAAAGAGCAGGACTGGATGCAGAGCTCGTCATGGAAGCAGATGGAAGACACTTAGCAAAGTGGGCAAATGGTACGCACTCCACTGCATCAGACATTCAGTTAGCATGGGGATACAAATATCACAACACAAGAATGTCACTCATCATTAGAACTGGGCACTACAGACTTTTTTCCCATCTGTCTCAATGATACATGTCCTTTTGGTTTGATTTTGCACCAGAGGCAAAATTTACAATCTTTGTTTCCCTTCTTTCTTTCCCCTCTCTCTCCCTCCCTCTCTCCCCCTCCCCCTCCTCCCCTCTCTTATAAAATTTTCTGTGTATGGGTATTTTTTCCCTACATCTACATCTGTGCACCACTTTTGTGACTGTTGTTCACAGCGAGCAGAAAAGGGCATCAAATCCCCCCTGGAATAGGAGTTATAGACAGTTGTGAGCTGCTATGTGGTTACTGGGAATTGAACTCAGGTCCTCTGTAAGAGCAGTCAGTGCACCTGACAGCTGAGCCATCTCTCTGGCCTCCAGGATATTTTTAAATGAAGCAACATTTAATGAAAATGTACTTTCCCTTAGATGTAGCACTCAGTCCTATAAAGAAATACAACATGGAAATAGGAAGACATGATGAATATAATTATTATTTGCTGTTTGGTACTGTCAAATGCTGTTGAGAGACTAACCAGAGGCATATATACACATAATCTTAGAATCCACATATATCACAGCTTTTCTAAAGGACACAGGCTGTATGAGATTGGATGTGAGCTTTCCCAGGTTTCTATTTGGTTTGTGTGTTCATATATGTGTTGAGTGCACGCGTACAGGGGGTGCACACACTCATGTGTGTGCCTGAGTGTGGAAGCCAAATGTTATATGCATTTTCTCAATTGTTCTCCATCCCACTTTTTGAGACAAGACCTCTCACTGAGCCTGGAGCTTGTCCGTTTGCTTAGGATTACTGAGAGAGAGCTCCAGGGCCCTTAGTTTCCTCCTCTCTTCTCCCTGAGGCTGAGGTTACAGGCATGTCACTAGATCTATTTTCTTATGTGGGCTCTAGGGCATTGAATTGGGGTTCTCATGTTTGTCTTTGAAGTGATTTACATCTCTCCACACTCCTCCCCACAAGTTTCAATATCTGATAACCAACTAGCCTGCTTTGAACTTTGTACAGGTCCACACTGAGTAGGCAGAGCAGAAATGATGAGTGGGTCAGAGTTTTTCTTGGGATCAGGGCTGTGTGGACTTCTCCTAAGGGGCAGTTCTGTGTGCTATGCCTTAGGTCTGATGGGTCCAGTTGCTGCTGGTGCTGTATGATTGGCAATCCCAGGTGTGGGATGGTTGACTGGTCTATTCAACCCATGAACTTCATGTCTGGGTCTGAAAGAATGAACATCCTTAGTTGAGCGTAAGGCAAAATGAGCTTGAAGAAGACTAGAAGATGCCCTTTGATCCTCCACTAGCATGTCAGCTCTATGAGCTATTTAAACCTCAGCTTTACCAATTTAGGGAGCAGGGCAATGATAAGGGAAGGGTAAATACATAGAAGTTAGTATATAATTTTCTGGACTGGATCTGGTGTCAGGTTCCCTGGCTGACCTGTGGGTTCTATGCTCTCACTA
>CABHPH010170984.1:0-17161 GCA_902168325.1 Peromyscus nudipes | reverse complement strand
ACAGAGCATGTCAAACCTGCTGTCCTTCCTCCTTCTCTCTGCACCCTGTTCAACAAAGCAAAAGCCTACAAAGTCAAGACCTTCTCACCCCCCAGGCCTTCTAACAATAGCATCCCTTTCAGTGATGTAACGTAAACTGTGTGAGGTGAAGTAAACTGAAGCATGTTTACTTGTTTGGTTTTTTTTCTTTTTATCTTTTCTCTTTTGTAAATTAAAACACCATGGAAGATTTGGTGTGTGGGGGTGGGGTGGAGTAGGGGGCATTGCAGGATTGCAGTTTGGCAGGTGAACATAGCTTAGGAATGGTAAGTCTATTTCTATGTAATCATTTATAGAATGGTTGTTGCACTGGCCAGCCGCTTTGGTCCTGGACTTGCTATGTGGAAGTCACCCTGCCAACATCATGGACCAGCTGAGTGGCAGGGCTGTGTCTACTGAGCAAATGTCTGAATTTTCTACTTGGTGACTTTATTAGCATTCCCGTTTAGCACTCACATGTTGTAAAATAAGACGACTCAGATATTAGATTGATAATAAAAATCTATACTTTCATTAAATGGTTACTGATCAAAGCTATTTCAAAGGAGAGGTCCCCTCAGGTAACATTTTGAAAATAATTTGAAAGTGGTGATGGGGTATGTGAGATATGGGAAATAATTTACCTTTAAAGATTAAAAAAATTGTTAAGTGTCTATGTGTGTGTCTATGTGTGGGTATGTATTTGAGTACAGTACCCAAGGAGGCCAGAAGAGAGTGTTGGCTCCCCTGAAAATTAAATTATAGGCACCTTTGAGCCACCTGATTTGGGTACTAGGAACAGAACTGATGTCCTCTATAAGAGCAGTATAGGCTTTTTTCCCTATTTATTTATTTGCTTATTTGCTTATCTATCTATCTATCTATCTATCTATCTATCTATCTATCTATCTATCTATCTATCTATCTATCTACCTACCTACCTACCTACCTTCCTACATATCTATCTCTCTATCTATCAATCATCTATCTATTTATTTATTCTATGTGTCTATTACATCATATATCTTGATCCCATTAATTTCCCTAGGATCCTGCTAGGTGACTGTGTGTGGATCATGAGTTTCTGTGAAATTTCGCCAGCCTATGAAAAATCTGTACTTAGTCACAGAGAGCATAGCAAGTCAGCATCTTCTCAGGCTGACCATCGCAGAGAACCAACATTGTGCAGCATTAAGTGGTCACTGAGTTTTTTTTTATTGTTTTGGTTTCATTATGATAATTATTTGTGAGACGGGGGTCTCATGTAGCTTAGGCTAGCCTTGAAGTTGCTATATGGCCAAGGGTGGCCTTGAACTTCTGATCCTCATGTGGTTCCCAAGTCCTGGGGTTACAGAAGTGCAGCACTATGTCATCTGTGCAGTGCTGGGGAATCAGACCCCACGGCCACATACTATGCCACGTAAGCATTCTACCAACTTAGCTGTCTCCAGCCCTGTCACAATCATGTAAAGTAACCCAGGTCCCCACAGATGAAGTTTGCCTTGATTTTATCCATTGTGTCAAACTGGATTCCACACAAAAACCTTTCATAGAGAGCTTCAACATCTACCTTCTGCAGCCTGCCTGTGTCTTGCATGTCCCCCTTAGCTTTGTTAGGTAAACATTAGGCATCACTCTTCTCAAGTACTATTGATTAATTGCTGTTTGGGCTACTGTCATAGAAACCTTCAAAAACACATAGAAAGCAGTATGATACAACACACAAACATGTCACAGAACTTAGGAAACCCAAAGTGACTTACATCAATAAAAAGATAAAACCTCAGCATTATGGTTCATTTTCACATCAACTTCCCAGGAATCGGAATCACCCGAGTAGGGAGTCTGGATGCAAGAAGTTTCCTGATTGCCTTGATGGATGTGGAAGACCCTCGGGTAGCAGCCCAGGTTAAAATGGCATGGCGGAAGGAGGATTATTCTCCTCTTTCCCTCTGGCTGGTGAGTTGTCTGTCCTGTTGCTGCTGCTGATTCTTTCTTTGACATCAGGCCAAGCGTTTGTTTCCAGGCTTCCTTTGTGGATAAGGGACCAGCAACAATCCAGGAACCTCTTAGGTTTCAGGTACTGGATTAGGACAGTAGAGGCACCCAGCCTTATGGACTGAGTAACTACTGGGTTGTTGGTCTTTCCAGTGAGAGACAGCTATTGGGGGCTATTCTATCTGCTAAGGCACCAAGCTTCAAGGACAGAGTGACTATCAGTTCTCAACCTCTCAGGTGTGAAGCAGCTGGTACTATTTCAATAAACTGACAAACTAAATTCTTACACACACACACACACACACACACACACACACACACACACACACACATACCTATATTCATCCCATTGGTTCTGTTCCTGTAGAGAACCCCCAACTAATACACTTAGTGTTGTTTGACTGAAGAAGACCTTATAACCCAGCCCATTTTTGTTCCAATGTTGCTCACAGCAAAGAGTGCTGAAGTGCAAGGAAACAGAATGGGCCAAAGTAAAAGCCTGGTGAAGTGTATTGTTTTATTAGGAAGCGAGTATGGCCTGGTGTTTTTGTATTAAGTTTAGATTTTAAAGCAAAAGAGTTCAAGTGATAAGATGATATTAAGCTGGGATTAAGTGACTATCCAAAATGAAAACAAGCCCAAATAGCATCTAAAGGCATACATAAAAAAGTTAACTAAAGGAAATATATATATATATATATATATATATACACACACATATATATATATACACATGCATACATATACACATACCTTCATATATATGTGTGTATATGTATGTGTATGTATATGTATGTGTATATATATATATATGGTTGTAGTGTGAGATTTTAACAAACTCTTCTCCCCTGTGGATAGAACGATCGTATCAAATCACCAGTAACACAGGAATTTTGAACACGATTTCAGGCTTGAGCCAAATAGTGTATTTAGAAGGAGTAGCCAACAATAACAAAATATAGAGCCTTTACTCAAACTGACCATTTTCAGGACTATCAAAACACGCTGAACACATTGCAAAGGGCTGAAATACAGGACTGTGTCTGTCCACTGCGCAACATAAAGCCAGGATGATGATGGTGATGATTGTGATGGTGATGGTGATGCTGGTAACGATAACGATGATTACGGTGATGACAGTGATTTCATGATGATGACAATTATGGTGATGGTGACGATGATGACCGTGGTAACTATGTGGTCCTCACATGCATGCAATTAGAAAGGTAATCTCTTAAACAGAGCAGGTAAGGAGAAAGAAATCACACTGTAAGTTAAGAAATCCTTTGGATTGAGTATGCTGAAAAATGCTCCTTCTTGACAAGCAGCTGAAACTATATTGCCAGGGCAGTGCATCCCCGTGAATGCACATTTTAGAACAAACTCACTCAGACTTGGGGTACGGAGTGACCTCACTCACTCAAGGACCTGAGCCAGCTGAGATGTGTTCCTTCTGCCACTGTAGACCTCCATCTGCCCGCTGACACAAATTTCCTCATATCTAAGAAAGACTGTGGCTTCTCACTCCGCAGCAGAGTGCTGCCCATACACCAGGGTGTCAGGAGAACTCAGCTTGCCTGGGAGCAGCAGTGTAGCTCTGGGAGAGCTCTATGTGGAGAGAAAGAGGAGGGTAGAGCACAGGACATAGAGGCGTCTTCAGGTGCTGTGGAACTTCACACCTTAACCCCCAATCCCAGATCCTCAGGTTCCTCCTTCTCTTCCTCTTCCTCGGTGGGATGGGTCCTTAGCATCCAGTTTTCTCCACAAATAGCAGAAAGTGTAAGCCCAAGAGCTTTGGATCCCGAAGTCAGCCAGAGTCACACACTCATTATCAGCAACCTTCTATGACTCTTCCAGTCACTTGGTCCCTCTTCCTCCTCTGGAAGCTCTGTCTCTGAGACATGCACTTGTCACACATATTTTCTAGATCCCCTGTGGTGGCCACGCTCTGGGTTTAGCATAGGCCATGTTAGGTTTCCCTGTATGAGGACCTTCAGGATAGAGGGATTCAGAAATATGGTGGTATATAGCATATAGTGAGAGCGGGGAGGGCAGGAAGTGAGGCAGAGTTGAGAAGGGAGGGCCCAGGACAGAGGGACACCCAGAGGGACTGAAGCCTTCAGTGAATAGGGCCACATGTGGTCTCAGGCTCTGGTGGATGAAATGTCACTACACTGGTGCTGGGCATAGGGATCTTTTTTAAAATTACAAGTCAATCATGCCCACTGCAGTCAACTGAGAAGGAGCAGATGGGGAATGCCGGTATCTTCCTGGTGTGTGGAGCAAGCTCTGACTGACAGTTCCAGTGTTGTGAGTCATGTTCTTTCTAGTGTCTAGTAAAGGTATTTGCCATTTCTATTGATTGTTTATCCATTAAATACTCTTAAATGTTCCCCAAGATCTAGACCTATAAATAGCTGGTCAAGTGCCTTCATTGGCTATGACAGAGATGAGCTGCGCCAACCTTTTGTTTGTATATGGTATACATACACGCTCTTGTGAGTTCATATGTGTTTTGTCTGTGCTTTATGTGCATGTGGTTATGTGTGCATGAGATGTGTGTGATATATGTACACATTCATCACATATGCACATGTGAGTGCATGTGTTGTTTTGTATGTGTAAATGTTTTTGTGAATTCCTGTGTGTGTGTGTATGTGTGTGTGTGTGTGTGTACTCATGCATATGTAGCAGTAACATTGCACACCTTCCTCAATTGCTCTCTCCTTTAATTTTTGAGACAACCCCCTCTCACTCAGCCTGGAGCTCACAGATTTGGTTATGTGCCTGGTCAGTGAGCCCCATGATCCATCTGTCTTCACATTCTGAGTACTCACATTACAGATGTGTTACATGATATGCACTGTTATGCCTGTGTCTGGTTTTTTTAGGAGGGTGCAAAGGATCTGAACTCAGAAGCACCATGTTTGGGCAAAAAGAACTTTACCTACAAAGTCATCTCCCAGTCTGCCAAGTTTTGCTTGGCAACACTCATTATCTACTTCATGTGTAGGGCAGCAGGTCTAAGAAAAACAATATCGTCTTTCCTTGTGTGTCTCTCAACAAGAAGTTGGAAGAAGTAAAATCAATATCTGTGCTCATCATTCTCCATCCAAACTAAATGGTTTGGGGAGGGCTGAGAATACTCTCCGCAGGCGAGAATTGGATTATAAGTGGCAGAGGAGAGAAAAAAAGAAAATTTGAGACCAAAATATGTTCCTCTCTTCACGGCTGCACAGTCTGCTGAGGAATTTTTGATTCCATATGTCACAGCTTTAAGACAGGCAACTCACTTCTGAGCTTGGCTCCAGGCTCTGCGCTTGCTAAGCCTTTGTTCTTATTTTTCCCTCTAAGGGAAGATCTATTTTTATTTTATATGTATGAGTGCTTTGCCTACATATATGTTACTACACTGCATGCCTTCTTGGTGTCTTTAGAGGCCAGAAGCAAGTATTGGAGCCCCTGGAACTAGAATTGTAGATGGTTGTGAGCCACCTTGAAGGGGCCAGAAATCGAACCCAGGTCTCTTGGAAGATGAGTCCATGATCTTAGTCACTAAACCAGTTCTTATTCTTGGTTTTTTAAAAAAATCTATTATTAACACTGTAGTATATTATTTTTCTAGAAGATTGTTGGATGGGACACACACACACACACACACACACACACACACACACAAAAATGCAAAGTCAGATGAGATTACATTAGCAGAAGGTGACCAGAGATCGGATATGTCACCACTGGCCACTATGTCAGGAAGGAAAGTGAGACAGAATCATGGTGTGAGGCTCCTAGTACATCCCAAATCCACAGTCAATGGCCTTCAAATCACCTGGTTTGCTGTTGTAGGACATTTGGTCCCAGCCAGGATCAAAGAGAAATGAATGGCCTGGAGAGCTCTCTTCACACCAGCAAGTGATTTAAAGATGATGAGGACAAGGACATCTTTTTACCCAACTTGATGTCTTTCATGTAACGTCCCTGTTCCTATATGCAAAGCAAGTACTTGAGAAAGATCTCATCAGCTATTTACAAAACACATCTGGTTTGATTCTTTAAGATTTATTTTGTTTTCTGTGTTATGGGTGTTTTGCCTGCGTGTATATCTGTGTACCAACTGCCCTTGGAGGGAGGAAGAGGACATTGGGGGTGGGAGCTGGAGCTGGAATTACAAGGGGTTGTGAGCCACCTGATATGGGTGCTGGGAATTGAACCTGGCTCCTCTGAAAGAGAATCCAGAGCTCTTAACCACCAAGCCACCTCTCCAGCACCAAGAAACAGCTCTTGAGGATATTGTAATGACCAGAATTTGGGGGTGCTCTCATGGCATCATCCAAGTGAATTAGCTTGAGACCCATCTCCTGAATTTGAGCTTCGCTTGAAAGTCTAATTGTAACGCGCATTTAACCATTACTCGTGTGTATTTTTAGATGGAAATGATACAGGGCAGACTTCAGCGAGGTTGATGCTCATGAGTCTTGGTGATGCTCTGAGTGATTCAGCAAACTTGGATATACTAGGGGCATGAACTCAAGGCTGTGAATGTTAGAAAATTTGAAATAGTTTGACCCTTTAAAACAATGGCTAGCAAATCAGAATACTGCTGGGAAACCACATAAGTGCAAATGCAGCATCACACTTCTTAGATACACTGTGGATGTGTGTGGTTTTTTTTTTTTGTCTTTGCATACTCACCATCAAAGCCAAGCAACATGCATCAGACTGACAGCACTTTGAAACTTTGAATGCAAGAACTTCATTATCTTCACAGAATTCATTTCAAGTGTTACCTTGACACTCATACAGGGCTTTGAACATTTTCTGTCTTATTTGGGAAATTTCTCCTGTGTTTTAAGTGTCCTTATTTGGAAATCAAGGAGTGAAAGTTTTCCTGTTATTTAGCACATTGTCCTGCCTCCCATCATCAAGTCCCTTGAGCCAATTAAGCAAGAACTTTCTTGTGATTCTCATCCCCGGATTCAGAGACGCATTGGCCCTTCATCATCACTCTGCATTCATTCACAGGATCCTTGTAGGGAGCTGGTGGGGATGTGACCGTGAGCACCCTGCTCTCAGATCTCACTTCGAACCAAACAAGAAAGTAAAGGACTTCCGAGTGACCAATGCTGGAACAGAAAGGCATTGGCAAATGAACCAAGTCAGTTGGATGGAGAGAGCCTAGAATAGGGGTAGGGTTGGCATATGGTCGACAGGGACGGATTCTAGGAAGTGACAGGGATCTTTTTGTCGAAGGAGGAAGAAAACAATGATCCAGTCAGGCCAGGCACCAAGGTAAGAAATTCTAAGGCCAGAGCTCGGCACGGGCTGGCTCAACAGCTGAAGACAGGCTTGGATGGGTTTACGGTAGTCAAGTATGATAGCTATACAATCCCAAAGGGATGTTAAAATGAAAGCAGCCAAAGCTGATGAAGAGATATTGTTGTGTACTAACCTCCCTATTCTTCTTCCCCCGGTGTGAGGGGGCTGACAGAAACAAGGGTCTTCTGAAGAGATACCCATGTCTCTCAACCTGACTACTGAAACAGTAGGGCCCACAAAATGGGAATTTCCCCCAGGAATCTTATGCACCAGCCGGAGGAGAACTTGTCTTCCAGAAAGATTCACAGTTCTAGCAACTTGGCAGCCAACCTTAGAAGAGGAGGCTGAAGCCCAGAGAGGGATGAGGTCGATGCTGGGTGGGGACCACATCTTTATGGGACTGCTTAGTTGTATACATCCTTGGCCCTATATTTAAACTTCAGTATCACATCAGGACCCTGGACTTAAAAAAATGTCCCTGGGTCTCTGTCCCTGTTTCTCCAGTACCTACATTGAATAAATCTCTTTTTTCTTTTTTCCCCTATTAATTTGACTCCTTGATTGGATTATCGAGGACAGGTTACGGAATCTGGCTTGGAACACAGGCTGTGACCTCCAAGATCAGTAACACAACCGTGCATCACTAAATATCACAGGGATTCGCTAGTGTTCTGAATTACTGGCGTCTTTGTAGGCTTATCCAAAGTAGCTTAGACTGTTGCTTCAAATCATTTTTTTTTCCTGCAAAGAATTTAGCATCTGTGTGAGCCACAGTAGTCATGAACAACACAACTGGGATTATCCTATGACAGCCACCGTTTACAATCTTATAGAAAACTATTTTTTTCTATTAATACCTGGGTAATCAGTTAAAAATTGAAGCCGGCACCCTCTAGACAATTCTGTGAATTAAGAATGTGATCGGACCCTTTGTTCTGCGCCTTACAGCTGTGGTTCTTACCTAGCTCATTGTTCACGGCCATTTTCGTCCTTTCAAAAACTGATTTCATTTCTTCCAGTCAAATGCCCCCATTTGCCAACAATCCGCTAGTGTATTAGCCATTTAAATCAAGCTAATCCCCCCCTTTTTTTTCTTTCTGGATGATTGAGTTATACAGCCTGTACACTGCAACAGAAAACAAACTCTGTCAGAAAAGGCAGGTGTGGAAAATTGGGCAGAAGGGCACCAAATAATGGGATTTTCTGAGTACAGTGGAACAGTATCGCATAAAGACTGGCATGCATGTTCGTGAGAATAATTATATCACCTCCCATATTAATATCTGTAGAAAGAGTGCTAATTCTAATTGGAATAATGTAACTTAAATTTAAAATAAAAATAAAACAACATGCTTACTACAAAAATGATGATAACAAATGACGGTCTGAGGTGTAAAAACGGCACTGTCGTTCATTTAAAAAAAATTTCTTTCAAGGCTGTAGAGATGGTTTAGCAGGTAAAAATAAAGTTTTGGTTTCATTGGTATATATCCCCAAGTTTGAGTCTCCAGCACCTACATAAAATGCCAGGCATGGCGTTACATGCATCTATAGCCCCAGAACTATGGTGGCATGGGGGGGGGGCTCAATGGGGCTTGCTGGCTGGCAGCCTAAGCCCAGGTTCAGAAAGGGACCCTGTCTCAGATGGAGAGTGCTGGAGCAAAACATCCCTGTTCCCTTCAGATCTCTCCAAGAGCACACAAAAGGGCATGCACCAACACACATGTGCACATATGCAGCACACACACACACACACACACACACACACACACACACACACACACACTCCTTCCAAGGTAGTTCTTACAGAGAGCCCCGCGTAGCTCAATGTTATAGTGTTTGCCTAGCATGCATGGGCCTGAAAGAGCATACTAAAACATTAAAGGTACAGAATAAAAATAATTTTGTGAAAGTTAGCCACGGTCACCAGGGGAATATAGCATTTTTCTTTGATGAGCTTGGCTATGCAATGTAAACAATGCCCCTGCCCCAATACCCCGCCTTTGCCCATTCCCCTTCTGTCTAACCTGCGGCCATCCTATCCTGTAGTTGACCAAGCTTTGACTGGTGATTGGTGTACTTCCTCCTTCCTCAGCTTATGCTTTTTCACTTACAAGGCCAGTGTGCCAACCCTCATGCAGGAAGGGGCTGGAAGCAGATTTTCAAGGAAACACACTGAGAAATCTCCGCTCTTCAGTCATTAGAACATGTTCCAAGACAAAGAACTCTGCAGAGCCTAGAATGTTCTAGCCAGAACCTCTAAAACACCCCTGAGACTTTTCTCCTTGCAAAAACACGTATAGTCTTCATTGGGGTGAACAGTTTCTACCTCATTTTTCCAAGCCTGGACTTCATTGATTCTATTTCCTTTGCCAATCTGCCTATGGTTTGCCTTTGATGGAGAAGGTGGGTGTCAGTTGGACTTCCAGAGTGCAGTGGTATGAGATCTTGGGTTTCTTCCTTGGCATGACTAAAAACAAAAACAAATAAGCATCCAAACAACCTGGATGGTTTAGAAAACAACCGAGGAATTGGAGAGGATGGTCAAGGTCTGCAAACCTCTCCCAACTCACTTTCATTTCTAAACATTTTTTTTGTGTGTGTGTCAGATGACAACAGTGAGCTTGCCACGATAAAACTCAGACTCAAATAGTGCAATAGAGTTACGGCTACACTGGGATGCGCCATCTGTAGATCTTCAGACATCACTTCCGTAGGAGCCACTATTAAGTTCACACCTTTCTTTTGAGTGAGCAACGGGAAATCTCTTTCAGCCAGTCCTGACTCCCATGTACAAGACAGGTGTATAAATGTGCTTTCTGGCCTTAGTGGGAAATATAATTTAATGTACTTAAGTTGCACTTGTGGGAACAGATATGTGCAGATACATGTGATCATGTGAGCACACATGGAGATAGAAACCAACATCGGGGTTCTTCCCTAATTGTTCTCTATCTTCTGTTTTTGTTTTTGTTTTGTTTGATACAGAGTTTCACTACATAGCCCTGGCCTACCTGGACTCACCATGTAGACAAGGCTGGGCTGGAACTCACAGAGATCCTCCTGCCTCTGACTCTCAAGTGCTGGGATTAAAGGTGTGGGACACCACACACCAGCTGCCCCTTTCTTTTTTGAGACAGGGTCTCTCACTGAGACAAGAGCTCACTATTTTAGCTAGGCCAGGTGAGGAGCAAGCTTTTGTTGACCCTCCTGTCTTTGCCTCCCAGTACAGAGATTGTAGGCATACACAACCACACTCAGCTTTTTACATGGATGCTGGGGATCGGAACTCATGTCCTCAAGTGTGCACAGCCAGAACTTCATTCACTAAGCCATCTTTGCAGCTCTGGGACAGTTTTCAGTGATTTATTTTTATTTATGTGTACTTGTATGAATGCATGACACATGTGTGTTGTGTCCCTCAGGGGCGAAAAGAGGGCATCAGATCCTCTGGAACTGGAGTTACAGGTGGTTATGGGCTGCCATATTGGAATGGGGGACTGAACTTGGGCCCTCTGAAAGAGCAACCCGTGTTCTTAATCAATGAACCATCTCTCTGGCCCTCTGAGACATTCTTAATGAATAGTATTCTGCATGGACAAATTGAATTAATGTAATTACAAGGTCTTTTTTTTTGGCATGTCAAATTGTGATTGCCACCAACAACACAATCTGCATGGATTTACATCAGAGAAGCCTATTCCACATTCAATTTTTCACCCCCTCATTAGTCAGACTCACCCATTACTCTAACAGAAAGAGAACTCCATTAAAAGAAAGATGTTTGTGCATGGAGACCTACCATGTGAGACTATCCCTGGGGTCAGAAGCAAATGTTTACTAGTCCAAGATAGGATGACAGAGCAAAGTAATGCTACCACCAAAATCCAGCTTGATAAACTGATGGGTAGATTGGTATTCCCTACAGGAGGATGGATGAGTCAAAGGCAGCTGTGTCACCAAAAGCCCATCCCAGTACAGGTGACTGCTGTGGATATCGTTCTGTATAAATAAAACACTGATTGACCAGTGGCCAGGCAGGAAGTATAGGCAGGACAAGGAGAGAGGAGAATTCTGGGAAGTGGAAGGCGGAGCAGAGAGAGACACTGCCAGCCGCCACCATGAGAAAGCAGCATATGAAGATGCCGGTAAGCCACAAGCCACGTGGCAAGGTATAGATTTATAGAAATGGATTAATTTAAGATATAAGGACAGTTAGCAAGAAGCCTGCCATGACCATACAGTTTGTAAGCAATATAAGTCTCTGTGTTTACTTGGTTGGGTCTGAGCGGCTGCGGGACTGGCGGGTGAGAGAGATTTGTCCTGACTGTGGGCCAGGCAGGAAAACTCTAGCTACAGGTGACAGTTCAGGAATACTGTACCTGGAGCTCTCTGCGCAGTCTGCATCAAGCTCAGTGAGTAGAAGAGTCTCTTCCAGGAGGTTTCAGTCGGTCTGAGTCTCCTCAATGGTCCTTCTGACCAGATAACCTTAGGGAAAGGATGGGGAGGGGGGTCCTTGTGCATCTGTTCCGTTTCTTGGACTTCCTGAGACTTTTGAGTTGCTCACTTCCTGAGTCTTAAGAGCGTCCCTCTAGAATGGAATGTTTTAACTCAGAGGAAATTGCTGTAAAACAACACCAACGATGAAACACCCCAATTTCCTGGTGCAGGACCTGTGTGCACAGTTATTCCCCCAACTGCAGTGTAACTGTACTGTCTTTAAGTCTTTGGATGTTTCTTTCTCAGGAGCCAGTATGAAGTACTGTAATGCCATATAGACATAGAGGCAGGGTATATAAGGTCAAAGTGGTTAAAGCCTACACTGGCTTCATTATTTGGGTGGTAGAGGTCCCTATAATACACTTAATTATCTCACCTAAATTAAAGAAAACAATGAAACATAAAAATGTGAACAACAACAATAGCAACAAAACAAAACATGCTTTTGATGAGACTGGAGAGATGGCTCAGTGGTTAAGAGAACTGACTGCTCTTCCAGAGGACCTGGGTTTGATTTCCAGCACCCATGTAACAGCTCACAACTGCGTGTAACATCAGTTCTGAGACTGAAGATCTCTTCTGGACTCCTTGGGAACTGTACATGTGTGGTGCACATACATACATACATACATACATACATACACACATACAGGCAAAACACTCAGACACACAAAAAATAAAATTTAAAAATAGCTCATTGAATCTTATGCCCTTTACAGAGTCCTGCAAGGAAGAGTCTACCCACAAATCCAATAAACAGTGAATATTCTAGAATCAGGTTTCTCCTATTCTTCTCTTAAATGTTATCACTGATCCTTTGCCTTGCTTATCTTTACTGACAAAATCGCTTCTGACCACTCTTCTATTTCAGCCAGCATCTTTTGGAGGTGAATGTTGCCTCCTCCTCTAGTATCAGGTGAGAGACACAGAGGTGTGAACAGGGATGAGTGAGAATCACAGCCCAGCACTATCCAACCTGTCATAAAAAAAAAAAAAGTGGTCACATACAGCTCATGCGGAAATGCAGGCCAGTGCTTCCAAACATGCACCGAGCAAATAAAACCCAGGTAGATGGATGTTGATGACACATCCAGAAGTTAAGCCCCAAAGTGATTGGAAGGACTGATGAAACACACTGCAGATGTACACCCCACAGTGAGTATTTGCAGGTTCCCTTGGCTGGATGACCAGGAGTTTGTCCCTCACTGACTGATGGAATGAAGACTAATTGTTTGTCTAATCCGCAGGAACTCAAGCAAAATTCTGTCAGGGGTGAAGATCAAAACAAAAGTCAGAGCGAGCGTGAGGCTGTGTATCTACAGGGAGGGTAGATGAAGGTTGTTAATGGGGAAGGTCTCGGTTCGCTTTTGGATTTCATGTAGCATCTGCTCTTGTCATTAGCTGATTTATCCAAGCCTCATCTCTATTTGTGGAAATTAAAGGATATGTTACTGATACAGGATTTCTCGTATGACAGTTTTTTACTATGGAGGACTCATGAGTGACAGAAGGAGTTGGGGGCAGGAGGCTGTGGAGCCAAGGATAGCATGAAGCATCCTTGATAGTGCTACCTGGGAGAGAAGCCTCCTGGTACTCCTCCGCACCATTTTCACCTGCTCACTTCCAAGCTACCCACTTTCTCTTCTCCCTCTGCCTCCAGGCTCTTGTTTTCCATTGATTTTGCTGCGGGCTATTTCTAAGCCCAAACTATTGAGCATGGAGAATCTCTTTCAAACAATTCCTCAGAGGGGTTTGTAGCTACTGACACTCTTGATCCGAGAAAAACAATCATGATAGTAGCTAGCATCATCAGAGATCTCCCGTGTGGGAGTGCAGAAGCCCTTTCAATCCTGCTTAATCCTCACCTTCACTACCACAGGTGGGGGTGAGGCCACTGCCTTCTTACACATGTGGAAATGAATGCTTACAGGTGGGGTGTCACAAGTACCGAGTCTCTAAAGTTAGTGGTAGAATTTGAACTCACACTCGGCTCACATCTATACCATTTCAGGACTCTGAAAATTATATGAAATTGTTTACACTTATTAGTGCAGACTGGCATGTTTTCAGGGAAAGGCGGACGTTCTGATTTGTAGCATTTAAGCCCCACATTTGACTCACGTGAGAACACTCACGTCTCTGCTGTATGGCAAAGTTTAAGTGGCATCATGGTGGCCCTTGAAGTGAAGGAGAGGGCAGAGGTGGGGATAAGAATAAGGGAGGGAGAGAGAAAGACCATTCAAACACGGAGCACAAATCAGAGACAATACACGTTTTCTGGACCTGCCTCCGATTTCGCTCCATCTGGTGTAGTTTTGCACGGTGTCTTTACTCGGCCAGAGTCCTTTGCTCCTTGTCCTCTGCACTCCATTTAACGCACAGTGGCTGCTGATGGACTGAGCCGGCTGCCTCTTCTGCCCAGCAGGAGTTCAAGTCCAACTCTGGCCCTTGTTGTTTATCTCAAGCCACAGACATCACCTTAGCTTCACTGTTTCACATAGCTGCCAAGCATTCATCAACACAATCTACAAAAAACTCCATTGTTATTCACAGATTAATTGTGAACTCCACATGCTCAGTCACAGTTATTTGTAACCACAAAATCTGAGATGCGAAGAGTGGCAACTAGTCTGAGATGCCAAGTTGCCATGTAGCAGCCTCCTCTGGACCAATCCTCTTGATAAGAGTCATTGCGTCTAGGATGGAAAGAGGGAGGTCCAGGTGACCAAAGAAGCAGATGCCACACACCTGGGAAAACTGGAACTCAAAAGTCTCAGCGGGCCTCCCTCATGAGTCCAGAAGCAGTCAGCAACTGTGGAGGAAAGGGGCTGCCTGTAGGAGACCTTGTGAGTCACAGAGCTGTCTGCAAATCCTACAGAGAGCTTGGGGGTGCAGAACTGGGAGTTTTCATTCAGGCTAGAGTGGGCTTTTCAGGGCTGGAGGTGCCTTGGATCCACTAATGCTCCTGTAATTAACCCCTCAGCTCTTGTAAGTGACCCCAATAAACTCATTGCCTCACCAAACTAGACTGCTGCTGAATTGTTTCTTTGTTCTGTCATTGGTGCCCTATTCTAGGGCAAGCAGATGTGTGTTCATGTCTACTCACAGAATGTCACACAAGTAGACGTAGGATCTAAATAAATACATAAACTGACAAACAAAATATAAGCAAGTGTCCTGTAGTGTTTTGAATAACATACTTTTGAGGCTCATGTGCTTTTTCTTGTTCATTTTCCTGTTTAAAAGTGTCCTATGCTTGGTACTAAAGAACTATGGAAAAACCCTAAGCACAAGAAGCCAAGGATAGGCCTTAGCAGACAAGGACATGTGTTAAATAAGACCCTAGACTTTGTTTAGGCATGAATCACACTCTTGCTGGCCATGAACTCAATGTTAATGAAACAATGTTTATCACATGAGATGTCATGGAACAAAAACACATAAAACAAGGTTTATATTGATCTGCTTAAAAGAGAAGTTATTGCAAATTCAGGCTTGGGATGTAGCTAAGTTGGTAGAGTGCTCACCGAAGCATGCATGAAGCCCTGGGTTCAGTTCTTAGCACCACATAAACCAGGAATGGTGGAGCAAGACTGTAGCTTCAGAAGCCAGGAGGTGGAGGCAAGAGGAGCAGGGAAGTTCAAGTTTACCTTCAGCCACTCGGTGAGTTTGAGGCCAACCTGGTTTACCTGCGACTCTGTCTCAAAAAGAAAAATAAAAGTAACCAGAAATTCTCAGGAAGCCAGATCTGTATAGTTATTCAAGGAGATGCCACACAACATAATAATGTGAGGATGATAATAGTTAAGTGTAGCCTATAGCTTCTCCGTGAAGTCAACTTCCATTTTCCCAACAACCTGTTGGTTGGACTCAAGCCTTTGATGATGGTCCCTCCCATGCCACACCTTTCCCAGTCTTCTGTCATTGAATGATCAGTCATGCTAACTGAAGACTCCGCTGACTTACAAAGCAGTATGTCTGTCATTTCTCTTCTGCTGAAGCCATATTGGCTGTATTCAGACAAACTCCCTGCTTGGTAAGACACACTTAAACAGACCAGCTGTCCAGTAGGAGTCCTGAGGACACAGGATAATGAGGTTTTGAATGATCCTGGGGCAATATGGAAGCCCGGTCATGATTTATGCAGGATGTAAACAGGTGGGGCTTATTGACCATGTCATTTATGTCCCTGGAACTATCATCTGGGTTTCTGTACTTTTTGGAGTCCGTTCATCCATCTAAATCTGGTGCAAATAAAAATTTCATGAGCTTCACAAAACAGTCCCTTGCTTTCCCTTATGTTAGCCTAAATCAGTTTCTATTTTCTTCTAACAATGACTCAGCTCAACCTCTTCTTCCTCCTTGGAGAAGCCTGCCATCTTCCCCTCCTTTCATCAGCTTGTGCCTTGTCAGATCACAGCCCTGGATACTCCCTTCACTGAAAACACGCAACACCACACGGCAAATGCCTGGTCACAAACTGATCTCCTGATAAGCCCACGGTGTGGAGGCAGGCACAGACCCTTAGCAATCCAAATCAGGCTGTGAGATGATGATTCTGGGAGAGCTAAGATGATAACAGGGAGTCACCTATTTCTGGCATTCTCGTCTTGTCTAAAAGAAGGCAACGGAGGCGCACCTGTGAAGGATCAAAAGCGAAGGTGCAGACTCAGAGGCTTGGAGGATGTGTCTGAAGACACTAATGAGTCCTCATCTTCCTGTGCAGACTCTAAAACTGTCGTGTGGAAGGATGGCTAGAAGGACATCCTTGTCAAGCTCAAACGTCAGCTTCCCTGCTCTGCTGAGGCTGTGATGGAAGAATATCAAAACTCCGGCACTCACAAGGACTGGAGCCGTGCTCCATTACAAAGCCTTTTAAATACATTACTGAAAGTTCTCTGCTCAATCTTGATTTAGCTTTCCGTTTTTAATCAGCACCAGGTCTGATTTAGAGAGAAAAAAAAATCTTTTCGTACAGGACAGGGTATTTCTGACGGAGTTACTTTCTTGTCGCTTTGTTAAAATACCCTGAGAAAAGCAACTTCAGGGAGGAAGGGTTTAGTTTGCCTCACAGTTTGTCTCAGTTGGGGTTACTATGGCTGTGATGACCCACCACGACCAAAGGCAACTTGGGGAGGACAGGGCTTATTTTGTTTATGCTTCATCATCACCGTTCATTATTGAATAAGTCAGACTGTGAACCTGGAGGCAGGAGCTGATGCAGAGGCCATGGAGGAGGGCTGCTTACTGAATTGTTCCTCATGGCATGCTCAGCCTGTTTCCTTCCTTCCTTCCTTCCTTCCTTCCTTCCTTCCTTCCTTCCTTC
>CABHPH010170983.1:0-13452 GCA_902168325.1 Peromyscus nudipes | reverse complement strand
CCTCCCTCTCTCCACTATGAATGTGATGTGAATAGATGCTTGAGTTCCCGCCTGGATCCCCTTTGTTGTTGGACTGCAGCCTGGAATTGTAAGCTGAATAAATGCTTTTGGTCGTCCTCGGCTGCTTTTGGTCAGGTATTGTATCGCAGCTACAGAAATGAAACTAGAGTGCACACCATCAGAAAAGATGCTGGGAGGATCGTCTCAGGAACACCAGCAGCTTCTAAGCTTTCACCTGCAGAGTTCACTCTATGTGCTATGACCGAGAGGACTATTCTCTCACTTATTCAAAATGCTCTCAGAAATGAAGGCACTGCCTTGGGACACCACTGAGAAATCACATTCTTTATCAACAGAGACGTCTTGAGGCAGGCAGGTCCAGAGAGTTCAGTAATTGGGTAATAGAAAACATATGTCATTTCCAGTTTGGGAAATCTGTCATCGAAGCCATAAGTTTGCAATTTTCTCCTTTCCAGTGTATTTCTCCCTCTCTGAAGCTGTGCTCCCAGGGAAGCCCTCACAAAGAAAAACAAACTTAGGCTGGTCATCTGTCAGTGAAAAGGGAGGACTCAGGCCACTTCTAGGAAGAGAGTGGAGTGATTGAGATTCTCCCAATAAGGCATCTGAAAGCGTGATAAACGTGGTGATTTGAGGGATGGCTTTTAATTCTGTATTTTAACAATGATAATTAGGTACCACTGTAGACATGATTCAAATAAGAAGTAATGGACAGTTTAGATTAATGTGCTTAATGGCATGTCTTTAATCATTTGAAAATGATCTCAAGTCTATATAGAGACATCTTACATTTCAATCATAATTTTTATTACTTTAAGTAATTTCTTCAATGTTCAAAGAAACTGCACAAATGGAAGTACAATACAGTGGTTGGTTTTCTGAAAAATAATTAGCAATATACATCAAAATGCTTAAAGATATACTTACCCTCTGAATCTACAGCTCCACTCTGCAGCAGCACTCACCGAGGCCTGTGGTTGATGGCATAGGTGTCCCATGAAACATTTTCTCTGATTCTGGAACATTCTATCTCCCCTAAAAAGTTCACTCTTCATTCTCAGACTGTGTGTTGACCTGGAATGATCCCAAGCCCAGTCCACCTGGGTCCAGTATCCAAGAAAACCAGCACATATTACTAGATGTGAGAATCTGTTCGCATCTGGTTCTGTCACTGAGGTCTAGAAGAATCTATGGAATATAGTGATGAGTACAAAGGTTGTTTTAATTGTTGTTGTTGTTGTTGGTGGTGGTGTGTGTGTATGTGTGTGTGTGTGTATGTGTGTGTGTGTGATATGCACGCACACATATGAGTATGGGGGTGCACATGTGCAAAAGTCAAAAGTCACTAATTGTCTTGTTCTGTCAGGATCCATCTTACTCCCTGAGACTGAATCTGAGCAATCCCCAGCCACTCTCATGTCTCAGCTCTCTCTCCTCCAGCCACACTCAAAGCATGGGCGTTTATAGACTCATGAATACCTGGCTTTTGATATGGGTTCTGGGGTTTTGAATTTGGGTCCTCATGTTGACACAGACATCACTCTTACCCACTCAGCCATTTCTCCTGCCTCAGTTGTTTTATTTTATTTTACCATACATTTTTTTTCTGGGAAGATGCCAGATATGAACAGCAGGGTTCCAGCATCCAGACTCACCCTTAGTTAAGTCCAAGGCAGTGCAGAGGACAGTGGGGCTGTGATTCAGGCTACAACCTGGGGTGTGAAGCCACAGTAGCAAGGATGGTTCCTGTTTTGGTCACTGCTATATCTTGACGTGCACAAGTGTATCACAAATATAGCAGGTGTTCACTTTCTATTGAAATGATTCAAACAGGAATCAAGATATAATCCAAAGATTTTGCGTAACTTGAGCCATCCACACCTGAAGACATTGCCCTGAGACATTCTAATTATTGCAAAACAGATTTTATTTTTGTAGTTTTGTAAAATAATTATGTTTTAAGTTAGCATATAAAGTACTGGGTACACTATGGCATTTTCATACTAGCCTGTCTTCTAAATCTTCTTATTAACTGCCCCTCTCTCACTGCCTCCCAAACTTCCTATACCCACTTCTTGATGGCTTCTAGATTCTTCCAAATAATTATCTTCTCAGTTTTCAAAACCACAGACTCCATTATTTTGTTCTTGCATCTCTTCTTTCCCTTAGTATTTTTTCTTCCCCCTTGTCTCTCTCTCTTTCCCCTTTTCTCCCTCCCTCCCTCCTTCCCTCCCTCTGTCTCTCTCTGTCTCTCTGTCTCTCTGTTTCTCTCTCTCTCTCACGTACACACACACACACACATACACACACACACACGCACGCACGCACCCATCCACATTGAAGAAAAAACACAATGTTCGTCTTTCTCTGAATCTGGCTTATGTGGTGATATTGTGTTCTCCAAAATATTGTGCACCCTAATAAACTTATCTGGGATCAGAGAACAGAACAGCCACTAGATACAGAGGCCAGAAAATGGTGGCACACACACCTTTAATCCTAGCATTCCTAAGGCAAAGCCACACTGAAAACAGCTAGGCATGGTGACTCACGCCTTTAATCCCAGGAAGTGACATCAGAAAGCAGAAAGGTATATAAAGCATGAAAACCAGGAACTAGCTGGTTAAGCTTTTAGGCTTTGGGGCAGCAGTTCAGCTGAGATCCATTCTGGATGAGGACTCAGAAGCTTCCAGTCTGAGGAAACAGGATCAGCTGAGGAATTGATGAGGTGAGGAAGCTGTGGCTTGTTCTGCTTCTCTGATCTTCCGGCATTCACCCCAATACCTGACTCCTGGGTTTGTTTTTATTAATAAGACCATTTAAGATTCATGCTACAGGCTTATTTTACCCAAGATAAAGACCACCAGTTGCATCCATTTTGCTACAAATGTCACACGTTCATTTTTCTTTATAGATGAACAAAATCCCACCATGTCTTCGTACCATAGCCCATTTGTCTGTGGATGGGCGTCTGCGCTGGTTTCATTTCTTGCCTGCTGTGAGCTGTACAGCAGTGAATGTGGGTATGCAGATGGGAGGGGCTTCTTCTCACGTTCATGCCCCCCCTGCGTTTTAATTGCCCTGCTGCACAGATCCGGCTGAGGGTGTGACCTGCACTCCTGGAACATCACAGCTCTCCAGCTCCACCGCAGCAGAGGGCAGACGTGTGGCTTCAGAGGCTGATGCACCTGTGGACTCAGGCTCAGACGGCCATACCCCATTGTTGTTCCTGGTGGATGACAACTGTCCCTTGCCACGGAGGGTGGAGATACTTTTCCCATGCACTTACCTGCCCAGCACAGCCTCCCATTACTTATGTGTTTCGGACTGTCAATGTCTGTCCCTCCAACTCTCCTCATCTGCCTCCCAGGGCTGTCTGTCACCTGGAGGATGAGGTAAGTTAAATTCAGGCACCTTTGCTTGTGGTATCTCCCTGTTCTCACAACCCCTGGTGCAGCCCATTTTGAAACAGAAGGTTCTCTATCATTCAGACACAAAGCCACGGCTCTCTGGGCCACATAGAGTGACAAAGTACAATTGCTTCTCCACAGCTGACCCATCTTCCAGAAGTGTCATGCATGGTCTTACCAGGCACTGAATTTGAGGTTGGCTGTGACCATGGGGGGTATGGTCCCGTTTGACCAGGATTTAATTTTTGGAGGAGTTCTGCTTCTCCTCTAGGTCACTGGCTGAATTTAATTTAATTCAGTGTTGTGATATTTTATTTGCTGTCCTTTGACATGTTAGCGATGTTCAGTAGGGAGTAGTTTGTAGTAGGTTTGGAGTGTCAACAACTGGCCCTCCACGGCTTCTGCTTCAAGTTCCTGCTTGAGTTCCTGCTCCGATTTCCCTCAGTTCTGACCTGGATGTGTAAGGGAAATAAACCCTTTCCTCCCTGAGATGCTTTTGGTCATTATCACAGCAATGGAGTGCAAACTAGGATAATGGGTGACTTTGGGGGTAGCAAGACTCCTCTGTTCCGCTCAGAGTCTGTACTTACTCCCCCTGAACTGTCCTTAAAGAGATAAGAGTGTTTCCCAAGACTCAATCTTCATCCTGACCCACAGGAAGAACCAAGTTATACCAGAAACACAACTTGAATCTGGAGAAGTAGCCAAGCACGAATCAAAACAACACGCAGACTGTGCGTCATAGACTTTGTGTGATCAGGAAAACACGGCTTGTTTATCCTGTCACCAGTGTAGTCAACCGATATCGATCACACACATGTGTGTACCTTCATGGGAGATTCTGGTGACTGAGCAAGTGTGTCTCGGATCACCACTGTTCCTGATGCTATGAGAAGGGAGGGGTGTGATAAAGAAAATGATCCTAGGTGGTTCCGGGAAGGACGAGAGAAATCAGCAGGTGAGGCCACTTAGAATAAAATCCAAATAGGAAACCAACCTGGTGTAGGGCTTGGCCAGGAGTGAAAACCTAACACATGAGAAGAATGCCCAGGGTGCATGAGCATGTGCACACACACGTAGTTGTATACTGTGCCGTAAACCCCTGTTCCTCCCAACCATTCACATCTTCATTCCACTGTGACTCCTGTGACTTTGAGATAGGGCCTTGGGAGGCTGTGATTCAGGTTAAAGGAGAGTTCATAGGTACGACTCTAACCAATAGTATTGGTGCCCTTATAAGAAGTGTACTAGACACAGAGAGCACTTACTCTGTGATTGTAAAATAAGGAACAGGGCTGGAAGGATGCAGTGGTGGGTAACTATGCCGGCTAAGAGTCATTGTGTATGCCAGGGCCTTCACCTTGGGCTTGCAGCACCTAGAAATGAATTGCTGTTGTTTAAGCCCCTCATGTTGATGGTAACCAAAATGTCTGAGTAGATAGCAGACTGGTGTGTGGGTATGTGTGTGGGGGGGCAGTGTGGGTATTGCATTAAGTGAAAAAGGCCAGCCAGCTGACTCTACTGTACAATATTATATTTGCTTAGAATAAATCTTAAAAAAAATTGTCTTTCAAATATACACCAGCAAACTATGACCCCCAGGAAAGCCTGATTGGCCCAAAGACTACTTTTGTGAATAGAGGCTTTTTGTTTTCTGTTTTAAAGTATAAACGTGCTGTTTGCTTTTTTTTTTTTTGGTGCAGTGCTAGAGAGGGACCATGGAGCGCTGCACATAGTAAATTAGCACACTGCTTCTGGGTCATGTCACCAGGCCCCTTACTGGGGATTCTAGACAGGTGCTCTACCACTGAACCGAGCCCATAGCCCTCAGCTGGGGATTCTAGTAAGTGCTCTAACTCTGAAATAACCTCTACCCCCTGATTGGTGACTTATAGGCAGGTGCACTACTGCTGAGCCCATGACTCCATTCTCTCATTGGACAATTCTAGGCAGATGCTCTACTACCGTTCCACACCCCCAGCCCCTTACTGGGAGATTCTAGGCAGATGCTCTACTGCTGTGCCATGCCCCCAGCCTCTTACTGGGGAATTCTAGGCAGGTGCTCTGCTCCTGCTCACATACACTCTTCAGCCCCAGGCTTATTTTAGAATTGTCTCTGTCTGTCTTTACTCTAAACCAAGGCAGTTAAGAAGTTCTGTGAAAGGTCAAGCAGCCCACAGAGCTCAAATGCTTATCAGTTGACCCTTTGCAGTAAAAGGTTGCTCAAACACTAACCCAGATAATGAACAGATTTGTGATTTTTAGTGTTTTTATTTTCTATTCGTGAAATAAAAATCTGCTACTTGTATAATCTAGTCACAAAAATAAATCTATTTAAACTACATTTCAGAAACATTTTGAATAAACAAATATAAAACTCTTACTTGCAACTGAGCAAGAACCATAATCAATTCTCCCATCTGAGGCTCCTGAAACTCATGGGGGACTCAGGGTGTCCAAAGCCATGGCTAATTGGAAGGTAGTGTCCTTCAGAGATACACATCCATCACTGCAGCTTTCACTTAAAATGCAAGCCAGTGTGTGCAGTTATCCAAAGAATTGGTTCTTCCGTGGTGTGTGAGTAGCAAATGAGATTATTTGATTTTGTGTGTGGCTGCTCTTGTACCATTTTATAGCAACAAATCACTGGCAAATGAAGCCACATTTATTCATTGCTCTCTTGGGAATTTAATCACTGAAGACTTTGACTTCGTTGTTTCTCAGTATACTCTAACTTAAAGACCAATATGAAGCTATCGTGGTGGTGCCTGCCTGTAATTCTAGAAATTGAAGGTAGAGGCAGGGGGATTGGGAAGTCAAGGCCAGTTTGGGCTGCACGGAAAGTTAGAAGTTAGTCTGGGTTACATAGACCCCATTTCAAAAAATAGACAGGGCCAGAAATGCGGCTCAGTGTGTAAAGGAACTTACTGCCAAACTTGATGACTTGAGTGTAATACCAAGAACACGTGGTAGAGGTTGAGAACCGACTCCTCAAAGTTGTCCCCTGACTCCATCACTGCCTCTCCTCTTCTCTTCTCTCTCTCTGTCTTATTCTCCCTCTCCCCCTCTCTCTCCAATGTGAGTTCTATTGGGCTATTTCTCAATATTAATATTTTAAATACCTATTTGTTTAAACTTAATAAAGTTTGTAATATATATTTTTCCTGCCTCACAATCCAAGTAAATTCTCGTTCACAGTGATTGGGTAAAATGCTAGAAAACAGCCACTCTCTTGCAACAGCCTCCTCCCTACTGCCCAGGGGAACACAGAGTCACATCTTCCTCTCTCATGATGCTGCTTGGGCCATGTCCAGCTGCTTTCTTCCCCTGACTTGACTTCAGAGAGGCTTCAAACCGCCTGCAAGCTTCTAGCAAAGCAACGTTTCAAAGGAGGAGGTTAAATTCCGATGGGATGAACTAAACGAACTGGTGAGAGACAGTCCATCGTAAGCTGTGATGAGACGGTGTAGCCCTGAACAAACTTGACCCTGGGAGAAACTAGGGAAGCTGAAAAACAGTTTTGAAAGGTCTGTGTACTGACATTAGGAACCCACCGAGAGCATGGCACACAAGGGGCGGGATGTCAGAAAGATCAGGAAACCACTGGAGTGAGACAGACATCTTTACTTTTCCCTGCAAAGATTCGTTGATCATGTAGGAATTTGAGCAAGAGGTTGATAAGTCAAGACAGAAGTGCTCAGAAAGAATGTAAGGCGGGCAGGGTTGAGTCATCTCCAGAGGATACAAAACAACTCTGGAATACAGAGCTGTCCAAGACCAAAAGAGGGGGAAAGAGAGGGAATAGAGTCTAGCTCTCAGAGTCCCTCTTTCTTGAAGCTTTTCAGAATGCCCCATGCAAAAGAGCAGGAAGCTTTACTGGAGGCCTCTGTAGAGATTGAGAAATCAGACCAAACTAGGAGCAGATTCATGGTGGGGACACAAACATTTGATTCAAAGATCAAATTCTAAGACTTCGATAAAAACTATGTTTATCTGTGTATTTCATCAGAGTAAAAAGATGCTAAAAAATAAATAAGAAAAATGAACTGTTGAAGAATGTGATGTGAGCTTTCTTGGATAGATGAACAAATGTTCATTCATTTCAAACAGAGGACTAATGACAGACTAAAGAGATCATTCCTCAAGTGTCTCTTTGTGAACCAATAAATTTAATTAGTGTTTTCCACGGGAGCATGGGTGAGGGGCAACTCACAGGCACATGGGTGAAGGATTTCCCATAGGGGCATGGGGGAGTGGTAACTCACAGGTACATGGGTGAAGGATTTCCCATAGGGGCATGGGTGAGGGGTGACTCACAGGCACATATGTAACTAGTTCACTACAGGAGTGTAGGAAACATACAAGTAGCTACATCACTGAAGAAAATTCTCTCTATATAGTGGTATTTTATTTGTGCTGAAATGTGATTTTATTTGTATGTTAATAAATAAAGTTGCCTAGGGGTCAGAGCTATTAGCAAGCCATAGCGAAAGCCAGGGCGGTGGTGGTGCATGCCTTTAATCCCAGCACTTGGTAGGCAGAACTAGGTAGATCTCTGTGTGTTCAAAGATACAGCCAGCATTGGAGACACACGCCTTTAATCTCAATACCAACCATAGAAGACCTGGAGTGACCTACAGACAGGCAGTGATGAGACAGTCATGTGGTTGGGTTTACAACCAATGAGAAGGCAGAACAGGAAGTCTTTATAAAGACAAACACACAGAAAGTAGCTCTTTTTTGGAGAGGTCTCTTGGCTGAAGAAGCTAGCTGCAGCAGGCGGGTAAGGCTCTTAGCTCTGACCTCTTGGGCTTTTATCTTTACATTGGCTCTGTGTTTCTTATTTAATAAGATGGTTGGTTACATCTACATCTCTCCATGTCTATCCTTGTTGTCTGTCTGTCTCTGTTTGACACCCCCTGCAACCATTAATTAGCTGTATATCCCCAGGGAAGGGGGCAGGGTCCCATGAGCCCTCTCCCCCTTCATGAATGAACATTAATGGTTTCTGTCTTGTGCACATGCCCCACGGTAGTCACAGCTGCTGAGCAACAGCCACCTCAAGCCCAGAGCACCGATCCCCACAACAAAGAGCAGTGGGTTTTGTCACCAGGAGCTGGATTCTACAGACGCTGGGTTCTGGGTAGAAAGAAGTGTAGGACCAGAGCCTGGGATTCTGGGAAACATTACGCAGGAGCTTCAGGATGGCTGTGTTTGCTCTTTCACTCTGCATTGAGGACATGCTGTGCCATGGTTCAGCCTCTCTCCCTAGCACCAAGGACAAGTTTGACTTGAGTTACTGCACAGCATAGCTCAAGTCAGCTCAGAGGCTGCTGAGCTGTGAGCTGGGCATTCAGGGAAGAAGAGAGTTGACTGGGCAGGACTGTGGGAGACAACAACTCACCAGGTAGAATGAAACCATGTTTATATCCTGTGAGTGTGGCTCTATCCATTGACTCAGCCTCATTTTGTCTCCAGCAGAACTGACCAATGCATATATTCTATAGAAATAAAATGGTTGCAAATTAAATTGGACTAGGGTCTATAAAATGTTAGAAGAGCTTATTTTTGTTAATTTAAAATTTTGGGGGGTATATTAATGAGTTATCTCCATATATTTCTGTGTAACATATACATTCAGTGCCCAGAAGGGACATCAGATTCCCTGGAGCTGAAGTTACAGACAGTTATGTGCATTCGTGTGGGTGCTAGGAATTGAACCCAGATTCTCTCTGCAAGAACAGTCAGTGTTCTTGACTCTGAGCCATCTCTCCAGTCCAGAAGAATTCTTCACACTTAGCAATCTCTCAACTTGACATGCTTACTATGGAGAAAATGGAATCTAAACAGGCTACTTTATCCACACTTGGTTGTGTTACAATACAACAAGGGTTTTCAGTCACCTTGATCATTGTCTCTGTGAAGCTTCCTTTGCTCCACGAATTCACAGCCCTGGGTACAGGGATCCATACCACAGACCAAAGGCCCAGAGAGGTGACTAGAGGTTAAGGGTGCTTACTGGTCTTTCAGTGGACCAGGGTTATATAGTGGGACACAATCACCTATAACTTCACCTCCAGGGACTGACCTCTCTCTTCTAGCCTCCTTGGGGAATGCACTCATGTGCACACGCACACAGACATGAACATATACACATAAAATAAACAATAGATGAATTAATTTAAAATGGAAATAATGTGTCTATTCATTGAATACACACATATATATATAATGTATATAGTATAACTGTACCAATAGAAATATGAATAAATGAAGTGAAATAGGGCAACATTGTATTCCTTTAAATCAATTTAAAAAAATAAAATAGCATGGTGGATAGAATGATGGTTCAGTGGTTAAGAGCACTGACTACTCTTGCAGAGGTCCTAGATTTGGTTCCCAGCACCCCATGGCAGCTCATAATCTCCTATAACTCCAGTGCAGGGAGTCTGTTGCTCCGTCTGGCCTCCTCAGCCATCTGCGTGCATACAATATATATAAACTCACACATGTACACACAAACAAAATAAATAAATCTTAAAGGTAATTAAAATATGTGTTGTAAGTTCTACATGGCTACTTTTTAAAAAGCTAAACTTGTATCTTGGTAGATAAAGCATGGTTTTTATTCAATCATGATCTGACCAGTGGGGTTACATCTCTCTGTGTCTTCCCATTAGGTCTTTTGTCATTAGATCTGATAAATGATCTAGTTTCAAGCTATTTTTAACTTGTCCATGATTTATATTCATTCAATTGAAACATCCCTCAACCCCACAGTGACCAGTGTGAGATCACTCTCTTCCTTGCTTTTGCAATTGTTGCAGAGATCAGAACAATATTTGGTTTTATATTACTTAACAATGGTCCTAGTTAACAATAAGCTTGCAGAATCCTTAAAAACTGCCTCTTGCAAGTTGGCAGGCGCTGGCTGTCAGCACACCATTCTCCCGACCGTTTCCCAGTGCCTTTATTCTGAAAGGCTTAGATGTAAAAATGGCTGCGAGATCTTTTATTACCTCCATTAATTTGAAAAGGGGGTTTGTATAATCCTCTCTGACTCCGCGCAAATCATTCCTGCTTCTGCCAGGTTTCGTATTGTCTCTCTAAAAGAAAGTTAGACGCCGAGCACTAATTACACATTAACAAGCACAAATTAGCTGTGGCACAGAAAAGCTTTTTCTATTGGATTAATTGATCACTGGGTGATTGGAGAACTCAGCTAATGACTTCAAATAAGTGCTTTCCACAGTGCGTGGTGCACAATGAGTTATGAATCTCGTGACAAACTGTGCTCCTGGCACGAGACTGGGAAAGGCAGTTGAGTAGCAGGGCTTGATTCAGAGCTGGAGAGATGGCTCAATGGTTAGGAGCACTTGCTTTGCATGCAGAGGATCTGGGCTCAATTGTTAGCACCCAGGTTGGGGAACTCACAGCCTCTTCTGATCTACTCTGGCACTAGACCCAGATAGTTCACATACATCCATACAGGCAAACCCACACACATACATAAAATAAAATAGATGATAAATCTGAAAATAATAAGCTGTCATTCCAAATTGTGGGTGGGTAGAAATTGTTATTTCCTGAAACCAAACCCTCTCAAACTGAGCGCCAAGATATGCTATATCACTTTATGGAAATTGCCATTTGCGTGCCTCAATTTACTCATCTGTAGAGTGAAATGTTTTTGGCACTAGGCACTTGAAACATAGTGGCAGAGATACCAACTTCATTGTTGAACCAAGAAAATGTGAATGTCTATGCACACTCCACGGGGAATAAGAGAAACCATTACACACACACACACACACACACACACACACACACACACACACACACACCAGAGCTTGTTGTGCAGCTGTTGGGGGAATAAGAGAAGAACAAGGTGTATGAAAAAAAACTAAAGGATTAGCAGAAGTTCCAGGTTGGAGAGCTGGCTCAGTGATTAAGAGCACTGGCTGCTCTCCCAAAGGACTTGGATTTGATTTCCAACATCCACACAGCCCCTCACAACTATCTGTAACCCTAGTTCCAGAGGATCCAATGCCCTCTTCTGGCCTTTTGGGGCACTACACACATACGTAGTGCACAGACATATATGTGCAGGAAAAACACCCATACACAAAAAATAAAATGAAAAAAAAAAAGAATTAGCAAACGTAGAAACAATTTCTACTGCAGGCTGAAGAGCTGAGAGGAGGAAGCCAGAACACCAGAGGCAAGAATTGTGTCTGCTGGCAAAGGAAGTAGACACCTCCAAGTTATGTCTTGTCAGGGATGAAGTGGAGAGAAGAAAATTCCACCCTCCCTTGCCTCTGGACCTTCAAGATCCACTTGCTGCCTCTGCTGGAGTGCAAGCAGAAGGAAGCGGAGCTAAGATGCCCAGGCATCTGGTAGCAACAGCAAAGAGCAGGACTGGATGCAGAGCTCGTCATGGAAGCAGATGGAAGACACTTAGCAAAGTGGGCAAATGGTACGCACTCCACTGCATCAGACATTCAGTTAGCATGGGGATACAAATATCACAACACAAGAATGTCACTCATCATTAGAACTGGGCACTACAGACTTTTTTCCCATCTGTCTCAATGATACATGTCCTTTTGGTTTGATTTTGCACCAGAGGCAAAATTTACAATCTTTGTTTCCCTTCTTTCTTTCCCCTCTCTCTCCCTCCCTCTCTCCCTCTCCCCCTCCTCCCCTCTCTTATAAAATTTTCTGTGTATGGGTATTTTTTCCCTACATCTACATCCGTGCACCACTTACGTGACTGTTGTTCACAGCGAGCAGAAAAGGGCATCAAATCCCCCCTGGAATAGGAGTTATAGACAGTTGTGAGCTGCCATGTGGTTACTGGGAATTGAACTCAGGTCCTCTGTAAGAACAGTCAGTGCACCTGACAGCTGAGCCATCTCTCTGGCCTCCAGGATATTTTTAAATGAAGCAACGTTTAATGAAAATGTACTTTCCCTTAGATGTAGCACTCAGTCCTATAAAGAAATACAACATGGAAATAGGAAGACATGATGAATATAATTATTATTTGCTGTTTGGTACTGTCAAATGCTGTTGAGAGACTAACCAGAGGCATATATACACATAATCTTAGAATCCACATATATCACAGCTTTTCTAAAGGACACAGGCTGTATGAGATTGGATGTGAGCTTTCCCAGGTTTCTATTTGGTTTGTGTGTTCATATATGTGTTGAGTGCACGCGTACAGAGGGTGCACACACTCATGTGTGTGCCTGAGTGTGGAAGCCAAATGTTATATGCATTTTCTCAATTGTTCTCCATCCCACTTTTTGAGACAAGACCTCTCACTGAGCCTGGAGCTTGTCCGTTTGCTTAGGATTACTGAGAGAGAGCTCCAGGGCCCTTAGTTTCCTCCTCTCTTCTCCCTGAGGCTGAGGTTACAGGCATGTCACTAGATCTATTTTCTTATGTGGGCTCTAGGGCATTGAATTGGGGTTCTCATGTTTGTCTTTGAAGTGATTTACATCTCTCCACACTCCTCCCCACAAGTTTCAATATCTGATAACCAACTAGCCTGCTTTGAACTTTGTACAGGTCCACACTGAGTAGGCAGAGCAGAAATGATGAGCGGGTCAGAGTTTTACTTGGGATCAGGGCTGCGTGGACTTCTCCTAAGGGGCAGTTCTGTGTGCTATGCCTTAGGTCTGATGGGTCCAGTTGCTGCTGGTGCTGTATGATTGACAATCCCAGGTGTGGGATGGTTGACTGGTCTATTCAACCCATGAACTTCACATCTGGGTCTGAAAGAATGAACATCCTTAGTTGAGCATAAGGCAAAATGAGCTTGAAGAAGACTAGAAGATGCCCTTTGATCCCCCACTAGCATGTCAGCTCTATGAGCTATTTAAACCTCAGCTTTACCAATTTAGGGAGCAGGGCAATGATAAGGGAAGGGTAAATACATAGAAGTTAGTATATAATTTTCTGGACTGGACCTGGTGTCAGGTTCCCTGGCTGACCTGTGGGTTCTATGCTCTCACTA